>BQNB010079909.1:0-30095 GCA_026074375.1 Tanacetum coccineum | reverse complement strand
GAAAAAAAGAACCATCCTCAAAACCGACGAAGATGCCAAACGAAAGCGAACTTGAACGCCAGCTTCAAGAAAAAACCAAAAGCATCTCTAACCATTGCCATTACGCGTGATCGAAAGGGAATACATAAGCCAGTCATTCCAAGATAACTTCATATGATCCCTATTTTGAAGCCACGAAAATGAAGAGAAACGAACATTATCGAATGAAATATGAAATATGAAAGCCGTATATGTCGTTTTTTGTTCTATTAAGTACAAAGTTCCTTTCATGGCAAAAGTTCAAGGAAAAGTTACTTTTTTGTTAATTGTCGTCACTAAAAATTGTGAAAGAAATTTTCCTCTATTTTTGCATCACTAGATATATATTTTGTTTTTCTGACATTTAACAGTGATTATAACTCTTATGCTACCGTGTATAGGTTCTTCTATGCATCAAGTGCTTGCGTTTACCCCTAGTTTAAACAGTTGGAGGCTAATGTGAGCTTGAAGGAAGCTGGTGCTTGGCCTGCTGAGGTAATTTACTTTCGACATATCAGAAACTCTTACTCAATCAATTCTTAAGTGTGCACTCACATCTCTCTTTTTATCAAATTTGCTTATGTTCATTTTAACACGTTCAACAAGGTTTAATTTTAAAAAAACATGTCACCTATCTCTTATTTTAGTTTAAAGTACTTAAGTACGTGCACTGTATACTCTGTTAGTGTAAAAGGTATCTTAAACATGATGCAGGAAAGCATTATCCGAGACGCATCTGTTGATTTCACGCGCGTTTTATGCATAAGCTTTGTTTTGATTCTAAATCGCCTTCTAAATAATTGCTTGACGATGAAATTAAATAAGTAAATAACTTCGACCCATTGGACCCATCATGAATTGCCAACTTATTTATAAATGGGTTGAAATGGTTTGGCTAGAATTAGGTCGACCCAAAAGAGGTTGTTGCCCATAGTTCACCCAAACACATTTTTTAAAAACATCGTTAATGCCCTTAATTACTGTCCAAGTTGCGCGTTAAAATGTCCTGTCCAAACAGCCCCTAAAACGGATTTTGTAACCTTTTTTTCTTCACTCTTTTGCTGTCCAAACAACCCTTTTATAACCTTTTGTCCTTACAACCTCTAACCTGATTTTATGCATACAATAGTATTAAACGACCTCTATTCAGAATGTATAAAAAATAAGTTGAGTGCAGAATTTTGTTCATATGTGGCCATATATTGTTTTGTTCGGAAAATATAGAAAATATGACTAAGGGTTGTTTGGACAGGTAATAAGAAGTATCCTTATCATTTTAAATGACGATTATATAAGGGTTGTTTGACATTGTTTATTGGAACTTATATTATTTTTTATAGGGACCACAGTTGCGTCTAGAAATGCAATATACGATATGCACAAGATTCAGCCAACGAAAAGGCTCAAAATGTAAAAGACGAGGCTTATGAGAACATGAAAGGAGACGCATAAAGAGCATACCAGAAGGCTAAAAATGTGGAAGAGAGTGCGGGGTCTGTCACGTGGCAGGCGGCCGACAACCAGCTCATGACAAACAAGGGTTTGAACGAACCATTGTCCTTTTAAGACTTGGAACACGTTTAATTCAGACTGCAAAAGATCAGGTAAGTTGAGTTCTCTTCTCCCTTGCAGTTTGTTTCGCACAGAGAGAAGAAGCATACAAAGAAAATCGACGTTTACAGTTTTGCAATTGTTTTGTGGGAGCTTTTAACTACTTTGACACCATTTGGTGACATGACTTCAGAACAAGCTGCGTTCGCCGTCTGTCAGAAGGTAATTTCTTTGGAAGCATTTGATTTTACTGAGGTTCTATCATCCATATCATGACATAATACATGCAGGCTATCTAAATACCGTTTTGTAAAACACAAATGTTAGAGTTTTTATGACTTGACACCAGTTAAGGTAGTTAATATACTGGAATTTAATAAATGAAGTATACTGTCATCAAGTGGAAACCAAGCATCATTTTATAACAGCAAATTGTCCTTGGTGATTAAATAGTCTATATATTTTAAGGTCTTATGGATAGAAGAGCGGGCTAGCATCAATGCATCATGTGTACCATAGTTTGTAGAACATGGTTTTAACTTTTCATAGCCACATATTGTTGATTCGCATAAAAACACTTCACAGACAATTGGTTAGTTATGCCTACTAGGTATTTATGATAGACAGTAGGAGCACTAAGATATCACAAATGGGATTTTATTAATCTGTCTGATTCTGATTATGAAGAATGTTAGGCCTCCGTTACATGCTTCTTGCCCAAGTGCATTTTGTCAACTCATTAGCCGTTGCTGGTCAGACAAACCTGAAAGGCGGCTCGATTTTGATGAAATTGTGAGTATTCTGGAAAGATATGCCGAACGTGTGGAGGAAGATCCTGATTTTTTTAAATGGTATGAACCTTGAAATGGTGGTGTATCTGGGTGTGACCGTAGATGTTTCGGTCCCCGTAAAACCTGATCCAGGAAAGTATAGTGGGATTTAATCATGGATTATGTAGCTTTTACCTTGGTTTGTATCTTTTTCTTTCGTGTTTATGTATATTGGAACGCGTCGTCTCTTTTGATTCTAAAACAACCAAAACGACGCCTGCTAATCGTCCCGCAGCGGAGCGCAGGTAAACCCACTTGTATTATCACAATAACAAAAACAAAACGTTGGTAATATAGTCACTGAAAAAATCTACGTCCCTGATTATTATTATTTTTCAAATCAAGGGATTATTTCATATATAACGAATCGAAACATCAAAATGTCATATATATTCAAAATACAAAATTTATATGCATGATACATAATGTAGTTTAAGCATGAGTAAATATGTACATTATTATGTTCAAGTTGAATAAATATGAAATTGCCCCATAAAGTAAGTACTCTACTATGGTGAAAAAAATACGCATCCCGACTTTGTCAAAAGCATGAAATGATGTTACATGTTATTTTTTGGCATCGTAAATTGTCAAAATAACTTCCTAGATATATGCGAGAAAATGATCAGCATGACAGTTTAAATATGTCTAAAATGAAAAAGATTATCTCTAGTAAGCAATTAGGCATATTATTTGGCATCTTGGTTGATATATCATACTCTCTTTTGAGCCTTGAAGTCAAATCCCAACTTTTTGGGGTTCTAGATGTGGTAAGGACATGAAGTCGTATAATAAAGTTAGCATATTTATGGTAGATACATGTACAAATACAATTTTGAAAAAAAAAATGAGATTTTTTTTAACATGAACGAAGGATAGGACTAAAAAGAATCACATTTGTGTAACCATACTTTAATAAATCTTAAACTTTGTAAAAAAATGGGTCACATTTGTATATACTTTGTTTAACATATGTATACATACATAAAAGATGTACCAGGACGTGTATTGTAATTTTATTGTTGAATTGTAAATATTTTACTTATTCTATTGGACTTAACATACATGATAAGTATATCAAAATTTATGTTCATTTACGTCTTAATGAATTATTGAAACGGTATACCGGGCAACGCACGGGTATTGTACTATTGATGTGATTACAAGTGTTCAACACTGTTTATTAATGTCACTATATAATATTGGGCTTAGCAACAATACAACCCAATAGCACTAGTTAAAAAAATATTCTGTTCCGTTGACCGCCATCTTTGATCTTCCGATGTGTCGTAATCAGTGCCGTAAAACATACATACAAAGAAACAAACTTTACTTTAACATTTTTAACTTGTTTGTTTACCGGTGGGTTTAGTTCTGCATTCTTGGTATCTATCGAATTTCGAAACCAGGTTACTTCTTCCGGCGATCCAAAATAATTGTGAGTAGTAACATTTTCAACTTTAACTAATTCAAGTTTACAAATAACAACTTTAACCGAGAATAATATTAAAATTTAAGAAATGTTACATCCACAAAAAGTTTTAAAAAATTATCTATACAATGACATGGCATGTGAGTTGGACCAATAATTTTTTATGATTTTTCTCTTTCATCATTCTCATCACTCATATTTACATGACAAGTGTATGTGTGGATTTTCTTTTTGTATATCTTTTGTGGATGTAACATTGCTCTTAAAATTTTTGCTCTTAAAATTTAGAGTTATTACAACATTTTTTGGTCCCTTAGTTGTTTTGACGGGAAATAACGTTATTTGAAGTCCCACTAGTTTTTAAAATGTAGACGGATGTCCGTCCATTATTGTTGGTAAAACGTAACACTTTTGGTCTAATTTTGGTCCACTTTTGGTCCTTGTGGTTTGCCGGGTATAACGGGTGTAGTCCAAAAATGGACCAAAAGTGTTACGGATTGACAAAAAATGGACGAGATCCGTTACATTTTAAACTATTGGACTAAACTGTTATACCCAGCAAACCAAAAGGACCAAAAATGTAGTTGACTCTAAAATTTATAAAAATACATTTCAATTCCTTATTTAGTTGTTAATTATGTTTGTGTAGACGACACGGAAATGGAAAAAGACAACACAAATAAATCTAAGACTGAAGGATAATAACCTAATTAATGGATAACAATGAATGGATTTTCATACTATCTATTATTATTGGTGTAGTTATCTTATTAGAATTGGAGTATCATGTTAATACACATCTTTGTATCAATATAATACATACCTTCCATTGTGAATGAATAATACAATTCTCCATTCTCTCCTAATATCGTGTACTTTAATTATTGTTCTTTACTTTAATTGTTTCACAACACTTACCACCCAAAACACGAAGTCTTTAAAATTGTGAACAAACCATATATAACCGGAATTTTCGAGGACGGCTTGAAAATTGTATCCCATTATCAAGGAACTTTACTATAACATTAATAATTATTTAATCACAACGGTATTTTGGTCTACAAAACTACAAAAACAGAAACGAATTATTTTGCCGCTTATCCCTTTCTGATGCCGCATTCCCTATAGTGAATGTGAATAGTATAATGATAGAACCAATAGAATTCTCTTGCATATTTATTCTGATATCTACTTATGATACTACTGCAATAACATTTAAATAATTTTATATTTGGTAAGCAAAACTTTTCATATTTACACACGACCATATTGTAGTTGACTCTAAAATTTATAAAAAATTCATTTCTATTCTTATTAGTTGTTAATATGTTTTGAGACGACTCGGAAATGAAAAGACGGACAAATAATCTAAGACTGAAGGAGTATAACCTATTATGGATAAATATGGAATGGATGTTCATATATTTTATTATTGGTAGTTATCTTATTAGAATTGTATCTTGTGGAATACTCCATCTTGTATCTATATATATATACCTCCATTGTGAGATGAATAATACAATTCTCCATTCTCTCTATCTTGTGTTCTTATTTATTGTTCTTTACTTTATTATTTCACAACACATTATCAGCACAACAAACAATTTATAACCGGTTTCGACGGCTGAAAATTGTATCCATTATCAAGGAGCTTTACTAGCAACCAGGTAATATAGTTTAATACACAACGGTATTTGGTCTACACGAATTATTTTGCCGCTTTCCTATAGTGCGTGTGAATAGTATAATGATAGACCAATGATGCTTGCATTTGTTTATCGAGATCTACTATGATCTGCAATATTTTTTAATATTTTTCGATATGCAAAACTTTTTCATATGAAACTAACGTATTATAATGAAAGAAAAACATGAGTAACAACATAACTTTCAAATCATATTTTTTTGGAGAAGCATTATATTATGATTTTATAATTATAAAACTAACGTATTAAGAGAAGCATCATAACGTATTATAGAACCAAACTTATTAATTCCATATGATTTACCACTTGTATACAAGAGGAATCCTACTGTTTTGATATTGATAGTTCAAGCAATTATTCTTAAGATAAGCTCCTTCATTTTCCTTAATTTTGATGGCGTATTTTATTGTGATCATACACACGTATTATTTTCATATTGATTTGTAAATAAAGAGTAAATTTATTGATTTGCATATGAATATGTGATAATGTATACTGTATTTTTTTATTGAGATCTCATACATACAGTAAAATGCATATAATATGTTCAAGAGATTAATATGTATTATCATATCTTGGATGTGAATATATATTGTTATGATAAATGGAAATTTATATAATATGGAGCAATATCAAAATTTGTGTATGTTATTAACAAACTTATTTAATCCATGAACTCTTGGTTTCTTTTTTTATGAATAATGAGCAGTTTCTTTTAATTAAAATTTGTTTATCTAATCTTACTTATTTGTTACATTTATATCTATAGTTTAATCTGTGATGCAAATATTTATAAGTTATTTTTCAATAAAATTTTTTAGCACTAAACTAGACTTGATTCAGAGTCGAATTTATCTCTTTTGGCATTAAGTTCACTTTTGTAATGCTACGTAACTAATTGTATACATTATTTAGAGTTTTCTTCTTTATGTTACGATGGTTTTAGTTTCCTATATGTTCGTCATGATTTCTTGGCTGATAAATTACATTAGCATCATTGATTGCGTTGACTCATAATTTTGGTGTTCAAAGTGTTTGCCAAGTAAATAGAAACCTAAAACCTTTAAGGATTTACTATAAAATATTGTTTCGCGATTGATCTCATACGATGATACATTATATTACGGAGTAGAAGTATTTTAGTGAAAAAAGTAATATTATCAGACTAACGAATGAAATCTTGATTACTTCGAAGTTGTAGCATACGCTAACGATGGTTAAGTGTTAAATTTGTATAATACTATAGATTTTGAACTTGGTGTTGTTGCTATGGTCTTGTCAAACAAATTTTCAAATTTTAATTATTTACAAGAACTTCATTGAAATTTTAGTAGTTGATTTACGTTCTATCTTTTAAAATCAAACGCACTATAAAACTTATAGTCAGAAGTGATACTTATTGTAAGATAGATTTATAAATTTGGTGATACTATCATGGCTTGATATGATACTCGTAAAAGGGCGATTTAATACTACCTTGTCAAGAAGAATATATTTTGCCATGTTTACAAGATCTATGATGATTATAGTTTTGGCACATGTTAATTTCTATCTGATATATTAGTACGTTATAACAAAACAATGAATCTTGTTCTAAAATAATAATATGTGTAGCATCATATAGTTGGTTATTGATGAAAATTGAGAAATAAAGTTTGCGTGTATGAAAATATATTATGAGTATTATTTAAATATTGGTGTTGAGTTGTCTTGATAGTGATTACCAAGAGTTAAATGGATGGTAATGGTATTCAATATTGTGTTGCACATACCATTAAGATTTGACTATATATTGATTTAATAAGAAACCTCATCTCTGTACTGGGGATAATCACCTAAATTGTTCTAGTTATTTGTTTGTGTTGAGATACATGTACTTTTATGTCTCGCATAATTGAATTATATATGACATCTATAAAATTAAAAGGTGGTGAGTTGAATAGTAATGATTTAACATGTTAAGTTGGTTAATTATTCCTATGTGGTTACCATGATACGAATTGTTTGGTTTATAAAGATAAAATAGTTTCATATGTTTGATCCCTTTAATAAAGGAAGCATGAGAATTAATGATATATCATATACTTTACGATCATTACTATGTGCAAACTATAAAAAATATCTTTAAGTGATTTTTAGTATGTTGGACCAAAGCCTTGGTTTGCACTCTTGACATGTTATCTAAGCTCCAAGATTTTGTATGGGTTTGACACTTAAATCTTTGTTAGTAATAATTAGTTGCCTATATCTAAAATTAAATAGTATGTATTCTGTTTTTGTATGCCAATAAACCTTAATATTGGATCATATAAAATGTGATTTGGTAGCTTTGACACGACTACAAAGAGTTACGTCCATGCTACATGATTTTCAAAAGCATCTCTCTGATGCATAGCTTGGAAACATCTAAAGCACACAAAGATAAAAAAGAAAATTTATGAGCCTCTTTAAAGCTTGACATAGATAATCTGTCAGGAAAAGTAATGAATCGACGTCGATAGTATTAGATAAGATAATGGCCATGGTAATGATTATGTAAATAAATAAATAGCACTATAATCATGGTGAGGATCATGTAAGCATACCTACAGGAAGTGAAGATGTTTAAAAGAGTGGCCAAAAGATGTAAAGACGCAAAGAAATAATGAAAGATTGAAGTCTCTTGTGATGAGACATGGTTATAAGGAGACATGTTCTCATGTGGTGGATCAAATAATGCGTTAATATTTTATAAGTCTGGCAATATAATAAGTAATTGATATGCGTCTAAAGATTAATTGAATAGAGCTCATGTGATGTGAGATTTGTACAAGATATAAAATGTATGATGGCATGCTAGTGAATTTTTAATGTTAAGAGGTATAAGAAAAGTTCTCGAGAACCTACTGATTGTAATGAATTAAAATATGGTTTTTGGGCATTATGTGTTATAAATCACATTGGTGTGTAGTATTGTGCCAAATAAAATTTTTTGCCTATGATACTTCATAAAGAGATATGGATTTGGATATGTTTTAAGTTTCATAAAATTTGATTTCATGATTGTAAAATTGATTGAATGCATAGAAATTGAATTTAAAACAAGACAAAGTTTGTCTTTGTTACAAAATTAACATCTTAAGGATGAAATCTATGTGCATTATTAAAGACAAAGTTATATCTTTATATGGATAAACAACTCTCATGTTTATGAGTTCACATGATTTTGGAAAGACTCCCTTGATTTATAAAGATGATGATCACAATATCGATTTAGATATGTCATACTAAAATGTGTATGAACCATTAAATTTTCGCAATTGGTCATACATGGTGTTGGTAATGAATAACTTGTAAAGTTCGATGATATACTTGAATGAGGTGTATGACGAATGAGATGTATGACGTATGGGTATGCGAACAACATGTGTAGAGAATATTTATTCACTTAATTCTATCAAGACACTTTAATGTGCATTTTCGAGACTAAATGGCTTAAGTATCCACCTAAATTCATTAAGAAGATTCCATCGATTTTTTACGAGAATGGCGACTAGCAAAGAGACTAAATGAGCTTAAGTGATGTGATCATCAGGGGGAGAGAACATACGCGTTGCACTCTTTTTCCCTTGACCATGGTTTTGTCCCCACAGGGTTTTTCGGCAAGGTTTTTAATGAGGCAACATCCCCGAGCGTATAAAGGATTTATGTACTCTTTTTCCTTCACTAGATTTTTGTCCCATTGGGTTTTATCTAGTAAGGTTTTAACGAGGCATATTCCTCAAATGGACGTCCAAGGGGGAGTATTATGGATAAATATGGAATGGATGTTCATATATTTTATTATTGGTAGTTATCTTATTAGAATTGTATCTTGTGGAATACTCCATCTTGTACCTGTATATACATACCTCCATTGTGAGATGAATAATACAATTCTCCATTATCTCTATCTCGTGTTCTTATTTATGTGGATAATTTTATTATTTGGAAAAGTCAATAAGAACACAAGATAGAGAGAATTATCTACAACTTTGATTTTTGTCCAAAAGTCAATACACATGTCCACTGTTTTGGCCATAACTTGAGAATACGAACTTGAATTGACTTGATTCAACAACCCAAGCGACGGGAAAAGAATTATCTACAACTTTGATTTTTGTCCAAAAGCTGAAAACTACCACAAGTACACCGTACTTCCCAATATGTACGACGCACTTTTCACCAGTGAGACAAATCATTTAAAGCTCAGAAGTACGACACACAAATAACTTTAAAAAGTCATATTTATGACTTTCATTTACTACTAATCCGATCATATTACTTCCCCTTAGTCCCCAAGTATTAGAAAACTATAAATATACCCCATTTGTGCTAGGGAAACATATACCATCTTAAAAATCAATTCGGAGAGGAAGAAAGAGTGGTAAGGATCCTTGGATCCTATGATACAAACACCCTTTTATCTCACCATACGATCACCACCATCTTGACCACAAATCACCATCGATCCACCACCATTTCCAGACCCCAAACACAACATTTCCTGAACCGAAATACACTATACCATAAGGGTTAGACGATTCACACCAAATCTCTAATTCCGTAACTATATTAAACCCGTTACCAAACACACCATTTGGAGACTTGGTTGCTGATTTACAAAGGGTTCATGACAGCCCCTCGGGTTATTTCAGGAGGTTCAGATATTGGTTGTTTGTGGGAGCAATTGGTTGCTCGTTTGGTTATGATGTAGTGTTCCTCGTTTGTTTTGGCAATATGTGAAACATGATATAATATTTGGATAATTTTACTATGACTTGTGAATATGCGTGTTTATGAATTCGATATTGTTTTACTTGGATCATTGTTTATCTTTTGGTATATCATTATAATTGAAATAGGCTGAAAGGATTAATTGTCTTGATGTATTTTGAACCGTTTGTCTATGGCAAGTCAATATCATACTTGTGAGAATTGTGTAGTGAATTGATAAATAACTCAAGTTAAAAAAGTGTTTAAGACCCTTCCTTATGTTGACCGACCGGGTTGGGAGGAATTTATATGTATGCATATTTGATATAAACCATTCTTAATGCACTCGTGATGATGTAGTATATAGGCCGAAAGGATTACCCGTCATATATGACTTGTATGATTTCGTTTATATAAAGTCTTGCTCTATCTATATCTATCATGTTATATGGATCATGCCTTATTTCTTGCTTACCTTATACACACGCTTTGGTTATTTGATCCGTGACAATCATTTAGTTTTGTTACTTGATAAACAATATGTGATTGCTACAAACCCCGTGGAACGACCTAGACTTACCTTAGGCTATACTATACACGAAAGGGTATACTTGCCCGTGTAGTGTTTTTAGTCAAATAACCGGTATTTCTAGTATTATAAATTTAAAGCTTGTAAAACACACATCATATAGTAATACTTTAAGAATACCTTATTAGGTCTATTTGAAGATGGTCTTTTTAACTTCTACTAGACAAGCACCCGTGCATAGCAACGGAGTTTTCTAGCGGCAAACAATTATAATTGCGATATTGTGGCAAACGATTTTCTAGCCGCACTTTATCCAAACCCAGAAATACCACTGTACTTTTCTTAAAGTACGCCGCCACCTATCTATCTGCCCTAAAAACAATCTTTTATCCATTTATCCTTATTTTCTATATATATAATAAAAAATAAAATATATCTAAAATATATAAATATAAATAAATATAAAATATAAAAAGTTAAAAATATAAATATATAGATAAAATTATTTACTTTATTTTAAAGATTATCATATTAGGCTTAATTATATAATAAAAATAATAATAGAAAAATTACTTTTTGCAACATGTTTAACGTATGTATAAATTTACGATCTTGGAGAAAACAACTCGTAAAACCATTATCTAAATAAAATAAAATTTTAAAAAAGAAGACTTATAAAATTAAAACTATCCAAAAAGAATCCATCGAAAGCAAAGTACTCAAATCTTCAACTCAACATTCCTCCGTTAATGATGTTTTCCTCTTGAATATATCCGAAGAGGATGTCGAATCCCAACCCAATTCACCACTCCAAGAAATAATAATTCTCTATCCTGATGATCAACCTATGTGGGAAAGTGCTAAGACTGTAGCACCAACTCCTAATTCTGCCATTATCCAACTCGATGTTGATAACAACTTTATTATCAATAGTACCACTTGAAAATGGTTTGGAAAAATAAATTTGATGGTTATCTGCGGGCCGATCCGCATGACAACATCTATGAATTTCTCACAATCTGCGACATGTTCAAATATGGTGAAACTTAAAGTGAAGCTGTCAAGCTTTTGATATTTCCACTATCCTTGTACGATAAAGCTAAAACCTGGTTTAACAAACTTAATGAAGAGTCTATAACATTGTGGGAACAAATAATAAGAGCTTTTATAAGCAGATTCTTTCCATCTTCGTTATTCGATCGTCTTTTACTTGAAATAAGAAGTTTCTCTCAACTCGTATGTGAAATTCTAACCGAAGCCTGGTTACGACTCAAGAACATGCTTTAAAAATGTAATGGGCACGGTCTGATCAAAGGAGCTATTATGCATATATTCTATCACGATCTAGACGAACCCACTCAAGCAATCTTTGACGAAACAACTAGAGGAATCTTCCTTTACAAAAGTCTAAATCAAACTTTTCAACTTCTTGAGGACAAAGTCCTTTTTAAACTTGATTGGTCCACTAAATTTCAAAACAAACATCATCAAGAATCTATTGCTTTCGCCGATTGTAATAATGATAATTCTCGATTAATGGAAAAATTGGAGGATCTAACTATAAAAATAAATTCTTAATTTATAAGCTTAAAATAAGAAATACAAGATACGCGTAACAAATAATATGACCACGGAGGTAACAACGCTTCGAAAACCCGCATGAATGATGACACGTCGATGTATGAACGCCATGAAGCAAATTACATCCAATTTGAAGGTTATCAAAACTGAAATTCTCATGATTCTTATTCTCACCAATCCCATTATGAAAACCTCAATCAAATAATGATTTTGAAAAGACACTCACCGAATTGATAAACGATGTGAAACATGATCTCAAACATTTCTAAAGCTATGTCCATAACATGAGAACTGATCACGATAAACTTTTTGACAGAGACAATGGTAAAACCATCGGTGTTTAACCCAACAAAAAATCTAAAACTATCAACCAAGAACCTAAATCTAAAACAGATCTCGAAAAATCAATCACCAAATTCTTGGATGGTCAAAGAGTTACAAATATGTTTGTCAAGAACAATATTAACGATATGATTATAAAGATGAAGCAAAATGAAAAGAATTGCCAAACTATATATAAAAACATGGAAAGAAGAATAGATGAGTGGTCGAAATCACAAAACGTCTTTTCAGAACGAACCAATAGGATTGACCGACCACCTCCTCCAGCTCGCACTGAGCACGTGAATGCCATATTCACCGTGAGTGAAAAGTCCGATGATCCTTTGAAAATTCAAAAAGATCCACCACCTCCTATCATTGTTAATAATAAAATAGAAAAAGACCGGCCAATTAAGACATCGAAAAGGGAATATTATATGGTCAAATCAAAAGAATATTCATTCCGTGAGTACATACAAAAAATCTCATACCCTCAACGTTTAAAAGTGGATCATTCCCACTTGAACCGTATTGTCAAGGAATCTTAAATCATAATAATAATAATAATAATAATAATAATAATAATAATAATAATAATTTTAGTAAATAATAATAATAAACCTATTAATAATATATATATATATATATATATATATATATATATATATATATATATATATATATATATATATATATATATATATATATATATATATATATATATATATATATATATATATATATAAAACGAAAAAACTTCGTAATCTTCGAAGTACGATGCGTGCCGTACCTTGATTTCTGTATCTAAAAATAAAATTAACAAACTTTGTGGGTGTGTTCGCTGGAAACCCTCACGAGATTATAACTCGTCCACTCGGGATACCGAGGGGTTTAAAGGCTTGTTGCATACGCTAAATGCAATCGTGGTGCCTATGAAAGTGCGCTTTTGTATTTTACGTTTTTTGTAGTTGTGTTTATTTTCCAGATTTAATAAACATGTGGAGCTTGGATAGTGGTGATAACTTATCACTTAGGGATACGATATATTTGGAGTATTATATTATATGTGGTTGAATTCACATGCTTGGTGTTCTGTTTTGCGCCATATCTTTCAGAATTCAACCGAGCACTTAAGAATCCCGAGAAGTCTCGTTTCTTTTATTATTTATTTTTCCTACTTATCCTACTTTTAAGTTATTTTCTAATTACGCATAATGCTCAACTTAAGTTTGGGGGGAAATGAATTAGAAAAATTAGACGCATTATTAAAAGTATAAACTTTTGTTCACCTTCGGTAATCTTAAAATCTAATCTTGTTTTAAATTCTTTTGCCACTTAGGTTAATATATTAGAATAAATGTAGGATTAAAAGACTTCTTGATGATCTTAGAGTTACTGCTTCTCAGGTTAGAGTTACTGCTGCTAAGCATAAATTAGTGTTGTTAGTAATCTTAATGAAAAATATGCTAAGTAGTTATACTACTAGTGTATGTTACTACTGCTAGTTACTACTGTTAGTGTAACTTAGTACTGCTGATGAGGATTGAAGAAAACTTTCTAAGTAGTTAATACAAGACCAGAAGAGTGCTAGTGTAACTTAGTACTGCTAGTGTAACTTAGTACTCTGTGGAAATTAGTTAAAGCTAAGCATGGGTATACAAGACCAGAAGAGGGATATGAAAGAGTGCTATAGGGTGATCTAAAAGAGTGCTATAGGGTGATCTAAAGGACAATGTTGAAATCATGTAAGAGATATAGTGTGGAGGAATTCTAAAGGAACAAAAGTGTTGGGTTTGAAGCTATTTGGTTTTGTGGAGTACACTTTTTGAGGTTTCAAGTCCTGCATGTCCATATGTTCGTTAGAGACGATTATCTATTACATGCCAGTGTAATTATTTATGAAATGCTGGATATAAGATAGAGGTATGATAAGTAGTTTACTATACTTAACGGCAAGTAGTCTTGATATAATGTTTAGTGTTTGCCTTTGTGCCCGCTTCCAAGAGGATCCCAAAACCTCTCATCTTAAAGTGGTTAAACGTATCTTCCTATATTGTTGGGATTAAAAGACTTCTTGATGATCCTAGAGTTACTGTTGCTCAGGTTTGTGTTACTGCTGCTAAGCATAAATTAGTGTTGTTAGTAATCTTAATGAAAAATGTGCTAAGTAGTTAGTACTGCTAGTGTAAGTTACTACTGCTAGTGTAAGTTACTACTGCTAGTGTATGTTACTACTGCTAGTGTAACTTAGTACTGCTGGTGAAGATTGAAGAAAACTTTCTAAGTAGTTAATACTGCTTGTACACAGTTAATGCTGCTGGTACAAAAGTTACTACTGTTGGTGTTGAAAGTTAATGCTGCTGGTATAAGTTACTACTGCTGAAAGATTACAACTGTTGGAAGAGTTTATGCTGACAGAGAAAAGATCAAGGACTTATCAGAGAAAGAATAAAGATTGATTGATGATCAAGATTACTTAGTTGATAAGGATTGTTATTTATAGAATAGATCTTAGAGAATATTCTAAGTTTTTTTAATATATTGTAAATCGACTAGGACTCCTTGGTGTATAAAAGGAGGTCCTAGGGCATAGAGTTTGGTATCACAAATTGTACCAAAAAATGAGTCATTCATAGAGTTGTTCATAGCTTCAAGGTTTTGTAACCCTAATACTAGTTAGAGTATTCGTATTAATATATTAAAGCTTTTGTTTGTTAATTTGTGTGTTCATTAGTATTACTGTTTCATTAAAGAATTCTTCTTATATTAAAGATTAGATTCCGCATAAACTTTAGTATCAAACAAAGTTTCTATCATAGTTATGTAGGATATATCTTGCATAACTAAACCTTACATAAGCTAAGGAATTCAAGATCCATTGAAGTGGGATCAACAAGTGGTATCGGAGCTTGTTGCTTTGAGAAACTTTGCTAAGAAGACATGGATTAAGACTCAGTACATATTGGCTGCATCAAAAGTGCCTATGTTCAAACCAGGCGAGTATGAGCTTTGGAGGGATTGAGGGTGAACTAGGTAATATCCAGATGGTTAACCTAATGCTCTATAGGATGGTCTAGTGGAATGGAAAACCACTTTTGCACCAAAAACAACACTTGTAGAAGGGGTTGTTGTAGAAGTAATACCTCCTACATAACTACTGAAGAAAAGGCCACATAGGAGCGTTAGGTTGAAGGCAAGATAAAGAAAGAAGAAAGAATGAAAATAAGGATAAAACTTTATTGTTCTGGATTATCCCTAATGAACATGAAGGATTTGAAGTGTAACTCATCAAAGATGCCAAGTCATTACTGCAGGCAATTGAGAAGTGGTTTGAGGAAATGTGCTACCTAAAAGACTCAGAGGAATTTCTAAATAGCATTAGTATGATTATTTTACTGAATCTAGTCAGAGGGTTAGATCAAACCTTTGATAGGCTTCAAAAGTTTCAGTCAGGATTGGAGTTCATGGTGAAACTATCTCACAGAAGATGTGATCGGGAAGTTCTTAAAAAGTTATGTCACCAGAATGGAACACACATACTATTATGTGGAGGAACAAGCCTGAGATAGATACATTAAGCTTGGATGATCTTTACAACAACTTAAAGATCTATGAATCAGAGGTCAAAGGGACATCAAGCTCAAGAACAAACACACAAAACGTAGCCTTTGTGTCCTCAAACAACACCAGCAATACAAATGGAGCAGTTAATATTGCTCATGGTGCAACAACTGCTAGCACTCAAGCTACTGCTGTTAACTAAACAATAATTGACAACTTGAGTGATGCTGTCATCTGTGCTTTCTTTGCAAGTCAGCCAAACAGTCTACAACTTGACAATGAGGACTTGCAACAAATTCATCCTGATAATTTAGAAGAGATGGATTTAAGGTGGCAGATGGCTATGCTAACAATGAGGGCAAGGAGATTCTTGAAGAACACTGGAAGGAAGTTTTCTGTGAATGATACTGAGACCATTAGGTTTGATAAGTCCAAGGTGGAGTGTTACAACTGCCACAAAAAGGGACACTTTGCAAGGGAGTACAGGGCTCCAAGGAACCAAGAAAACAGGAACAGGGAAAGCATAAGAAGAAGTGTGCCAGCGGAGATAACTTCTTCCAATGCTTTGATCTTATGTGATGGTCTTGATGATTATGATTGGAGTGATAAAGCAGAAGAAGGTCCAACTAACTTTGCACTTATGGCTTACTCTTCTACAAGTTCTAACTCTGAGGTATCTACTGATTCAAACTGTTCATCATCTTGTTTAGAAAATGTTAAAATTCTTAAAGAACAAAATGAACAACTGTTAAAAGACTTAAGGACATCTAAGTTAAATGTTATTGCTTATAAAACAGGTTTAGAGTCTGTAGAAGCAAGACTTCTAGTTTATAAGAAAAATGAGTCTGTTTATGAGGAAGATATCAAGGTCTTAAAACGTGAGATTTATTTAAAAGAAGTAGCCATTACAGAGCTTAGGAGAAAGTTGGAATTGGCTCAAAAACAAAAAGATGAAATTCAGCTAACAGTAGAAAATTTTGAGAATTCATCTAAAAACTTAAACAAACTACTAGATTGTCAGATAGTTGATAAGTGCAAAACAGGTTTAGGGTATAATGTTGTTCCACCTCCCTATACAGGAAACTTTATGCCTCCAAAACATGATTTGTCATTCTCTGGTCTAGAAGAGTTTGTGAATGAGCCTATAGTTAGTGAGCCTACAGTTAAGAAGCCTGTAGTTGAGACTAGTGAAGCTAAGGCTAGTGCAGACAAGCCTAAAGCAGTTAGGAAGAATAATGGTGCTCCAATTATTGAGGATTGGGTGTCTGATAGTAAGGAAGATGATGTGCCTCAGGCTAAGATTCAAAAGAAAACAGTTAAGTCTAGTTTTGCTAAAATAGAGTTTGTTAAATCTAAAGAGCAAGTAAAATCTCCTAGGAAAACAACTGTTAAACAAGGTGATCAAAATAGGCAGAACACACATAGTCCTAGAGGAAATCAAAGAAACTAGAATAATATGATGTCTTAAAGATTAGGAAGTAATTTTGAGATGATTAACAAAGCTTGCTATGTGTGTGGAAGTTTTGATCACCTGCAGTATGATTGTAATAACCATCAGAGACAGTTTAATAATAAAAAGATGGTAAAACCAGTGTGGAACTATACTCAAAGGGTGAATCACCAAATTTTTTCTAGAATGACTCACCCCAGTCCTAAAAGGAACATGGTTCCAAAAGCAGTATTAATGAGGTCTGGCCTAGTATCACTTACTACTGCTAGACCAGTTAATACTACTCAACCCAAAACAACAGCGAATAGTGCAAGACCAATGACAAATATTTTTAATAAAGCACGTTCAACTGTTAGAAGGCCCATTAACAATAAAACAGCAACTAAAAACAGTAATTTTAATAAGAGAGTTAATATTGTTAGTGGTAAGAATGTTAATACTGTTAGGCCAAAAGCAGTAGTTAATGTTGCTAGACCAAAAGCAGTACTTAATGCTGTTAAGGGAAACCAGGTTAATGTTGTTAAGGCCATAACTTGTTGGGTTTGGAAACCAAAGACTAAAGTAATAGACCATGTTTCCAAACACAACAGTGCATCAATGAAATTTAAAAGCTTTGATTATGTTGATGCACAAGGCAGATCCAAGTCAGTAATGGCTTGGGTCCCCAAAAGAGACTGATTTTCTTACCTTATGTGCAGGGCAATCCACAGCAAGATTTAGAGGATAAAGGAGTGATTGACAGTGGATGCTCAAGGCACATGACAGGGAACATGTCCTATCTTACTGACTTTGAAGAAATTGACGGAGGATATGTTGCCTTTGGAAGTAACCCCAAAGGAGGGAAAATCACAGGCAGAGGTACAATCAAAACTGATAATTTAGATTTTGAGAATGTGTATTTTGTAAGAGAATTACAGTTTAACCTCTTTAGTGTCTCATAAATGTGTGATAAAAAGAATAGTGTTCTCTTTAATGACACTGAATGTATTGTTTTATCTCCAAACTTTAAGTTAACTAATGAAAGTCATGTTTTACTTAAAGTTCCTAGAAAGAACAATATGTATAGTGTTGATTTAAAGAATATTGTTCCTAAGGAGGGTCTAAATTGTCTCTTTGACAAGTTCATTGATGAATCTAAACTATGGCATAGGAGGCTTGGTCACATAAATTTCAAAACCATGAATAAACTGGTTTAGGGAAATTTTGTAAGAGGTTTACCTTCAAAACTTTTTGAAATTGATCAAACCTGTGTTGCTTGTCCAAAGGGGGAAAGCATAATGAGTTCTTGTAAGTCCAAAATAGTAAGTTCAATCAGCCAACCTTTTAACATATGGTGTGCATATGGATTTGTTTGGTCTAACATTTGTAAAAAGCTTAATGGAAAAAGATGTATTGCCTAGTTTGTCAAGTGATTCAGTAGGTTTAGTTGGGTTTCTTTTAGCTACTAAGGATGAGACTAGTGGCATTCTTAGCCTTTATAACTGGAGTAGAAAATCTAATAGATCAAAGGGTTAAGGTAATTAGGTGTGACAATGAAACCGAGTTCAAGAATAAAGAGATGAATTAGTTTTGTGAGAGAAAAGGTATTAAGAGAGAATTTAGTGTAGCTAGAACACCTCAACAAAATAGAGTAGCTGAGAGGAAAAAAATAGTACACTAATTGTGGCATGCCTAAGACAATGCTATGCTGATTTTAAGTATCTACTACTTTTGGGCCTTAAAGACAGTTATACTGCTTGCTATGTGCAAAAATAGGGGTATTAGTACCAAGGCCTCATTACAGACCCTTATAAACTTTTTCTTGGTAGAAAACCAGCTTTAGGTTTTATGAGACCATTTGGGTGTCCTGTTACAATTCTTAATAGCATAGATCACTTAGGCAAGTTTGATGGTAAGGTTGATGAAGGATTCTTTGTTGGGTACTCAATCAATAGTTTAGCATTTAGAGTATTCAACAGTAGAACTAGGATAGTTGAAGAGAACCTGCATGTCCAGTTTAGTGAGAATACAGCTAATATTGCAGGAAGTGGAAAAAATTGGGCTTGTTGTATTATACACTAACAAAAAGTCAATGAATTATAAGCCAGTTTTTGCAGGAAATCAGTCTAATGGTAATGCAAGTACAAAAGCATGTGATCATGCAGGTAAAGCTAGAATAGAGACAGTACCTGGCAAAGATTACATACTGCTACCATTGTGGCCTGCTGATCTACTATTTTCTTAAGATTTAAAGAGTTCTCCTAATGCTGGATTCAAACCTTCAAGTGATGGTGAAAAGAAGGTTAATGGTGATCCAAGTAAAGAGGATGAAAGAGATGATCAAGAGAAGGATGATAATGTTAACGACACTAACAATATTAATACTGCTAGTGATGGAAACAGTACTAACAATGTTAATGCTGTTAGTTTAACTGCTAATGCTACTGGCATAGAAGTTAATGCTGTTGGTAGAAAATCAAGCATTGAACTTCCAGATGATCCAAATATGCCTGAATTGGAAGATATTGTCTATTCAGATAATGATGAAGATGTTGGTGCAGAGGCTGACATGAATAATTTGGATGCATTTATGCCTGTCAGTCCTATTCCAACTACAAGAATACACAAAGATCATCCAGTTGAACAAATTATTGGAGACTTGAATTCAGCACCTCAAACAAGAAGAATGATAAAGAATTTGAAAGAACATGGTTTGTTTAGTTCAGTTCAGCAAAGAACAAATCATAAAGACTTTTAAAATTGCTTGTTTACTTGCTTTTTATCACAAGAAGAACCCAAAAAGGTAATTCATGCATTAAAGGATCCAAGTTGGATAGAAGCTATGCAAGATGAGCTTCTACAATTCAAATTACAAAAGGTTTGGACCTTGGTGGATTTACCAAATGGCAAAAGGGCTATTGGGACTAAATAGGTTTACAGGAACAAGAAGGATAAAAGAGGCATTGTGATAAAGAACAAAGCAAGGTTGGTTGGTCAAGGGTACACACAAGAAGAAGGGATTGACTATGATGAAGTCTTTTCCCTTGTTTCTAGAATTGAAGCAATTAGGCTATTCTTAGCCTATGCCTTATTTAAAGACTTTGTGGTGTACCAGATGGATGTCAAGAGTTCTTTTTTTTGTGGTAAGATTGAAGAGAAAGTCTATATTTGTCAACCACCAGGATTTGAAGATCCAGACTTCCCTGACAGAGTATACAAAGTAGAAAAGGCACTTTATGGGCTGCATCAAGCTCCAAGAGCTTGGTATGAAACCTTGCCAACTTTTTTGTTAGACAATGGGTTTCAGAGAGAAAAAATAGACAAGACTTTGTTTATCAGAATGGACAAAGGTGATATTTTGTTAGTTCAAGTGTATGTAGATGATATCATTTTTGGCTCTACAAAGAAGTCGTTATGCACTGAATTTGAGAAGATGATGCATAAGAAGTTTCAAATGAGTTCTATGGGTGAAATTACATTCTTCTTAGGACTGCAAGTAAAGCAGGATGGAATTTTTATCAGTCAAGGGAAAGTATGTGACTAAGATTTTGAAGAAATTTGGTTTTACTAATGTCAAGACAGCAAGCATACCTATGGAAACTCAAAAGCCTTTGCTCAAAGATGAAGATGGTGAAGAAGTGGATGTTCATTTATATAGATAAATGATTAGTTTATAGATGTATCTTACTTCTTCAAGACCTGATATTATGTTTGCAGTATGTGCCTGTGCAAGATACCAAGTCAACCAAAAAGTGTCACATCTTCATGCTGTGAAAAGATTTTTTAGATATTTAAAAGGTCAACTTAAATTGGGCCTTTGGTATCCAAAAGATTCACCTTTTGATTTGGTAGCATACATTGATAGTGATTATGCTAGAGCAAGTCTGGATAGGAAGTCCACAACAGGAGGTTGTCAATTCCTTAGGTGTAAATTGATTTCATGGCAGTGCAAGAAGCAGACTGTGGTTACTAATTCCACAACAAAGGCTGAATATGTAGCTGCTTCAAGTTGCTGTGGCCAAGTGCTTTGGATTCAAAATAAATTGCTTGATTATGGGTATAACTTTATGCATACAAAGATCTATATTGATAATGAGAGTACTATATGCATAATTAAGAACCTTGTTTTTCATTCAAAAACAAAGAACATTGAGATTAGACATCACTTAAATGATCAAGATTCATACTGATAAGAATGTTGCAGATTTGCTTGCAAAAGCATTTGGTGTAAGTAGATTTCAATATTTGATTGCTAGTATTGGAATGCTTAATCTTTAAGGTCTTGATTATGGAAAATGGTGAGCTAAAAAGAATTGAGAGAAAGTACAAACAGACAGAGAGAATTTGTGAGAATAAAAATAGAAAGAGAGTTGCGTGAAATAAAATCAGATAGAGTGATTTGGTGAGAAAAAGAATTGAGAGAAGTGGTGAGTTGAAGAAAAAGAGTTCTGTGAAATAAAAAACAGACAGAGTGATTTGGTGAGTAAAAGAATTGAGACAATTAAGTGAGGTAAAAACAAAAGGAGAGATGTGTGATATAAAAACATACATAGTGTTTGGGTGAGCTAAAAGAATTGAGAGAATTAAGTGAGGTAAAAACAGAAAGAGAGGAAATAAGAATGATAGATATGTTTGAAATGGAATTGGAGTTAATGATGGTGACTCAAAGTTACTGGTGCTAGGCATAACTTACTACTGCTGGTTGTAAGTTAATGTTGCTAGGCTTAACTTACTGCTGAGTTACTACTGTTAGGTTACTTACTAATGTTGGTTGAAAGTTAATGCTGCTAGGTATAAACTTAATACTGGTGGTAAAAGTTAATGCTGCTAGGCATAAACTTACTACTGCTGTTGAAAGTTAATGCTACTAGGCATAACTTACAACTGCTGGTGAACGTTAATACTGTTGAGGGTAGTTTCATAAATACTTCGATTAAGGGTTTCATTCACTCATTTGATCGATTTCATACTTTCATATACTCTTTAATCACAAACCCTAACTCAATTTCATCATTAATCATCAAAACCCAACACAATGACGAACCTAAAGTTTGCTGATTTATACAATTTAGTCGCGTTTTTGTCTAAACCCACTGAAAGCGAAGGATTTGAGCAGATAGTGGATTTTCGAAATGCAAGTTCTATAAGATATGCTTTAACCGTTAATCCCACTATATATACTTCGTGTATTGAACAATTTTGGGCTACTGTCAAGATGAAAACTTTCAATGGGGTAGTTCAGTTACAAGCCCTAGTGGATGGGAAGAAAATTATCATAACTGAAGCAACTGTAAGAAGAGATCTTCAACTGGAAGATGCTGAAGGTATTGATTGTCTATCCAATGCTACAATTTTTGAACATCTTTCACTCATGGGGTATGAAAAACTTTCACAGAAGCTTACATTCTATAAAGCATTCTTCTCTCCCCAATGGAAGTTCCTTATTCATACTGTTTTGCAATGCCTAAGTGCTAAGTCTACTGCATGGAATGAGTTTAGTAGCACTATGGCTTCTGCAATTATCTGCTTAGCCACAAACCAAAAGTTTAACTTTTCCAAGTATATTTTTGAAAGTATGGTGAAGAATCTGAAGAATGTGTCTGGCAAATTCTTAATGTATCCAAGATTTGTGCAAGTATTTTTGAATAAGCAAATAGATGGGATGTCAAGTCACAACAGGATTTATATTGCATCATCTCATACAAAGAAGATTTTTTTGTAACGCTTTTTGCTAACAATGAGAATGGCAAGGAAAAGATCTTTCTTGTTTGTAGAGTAAACAATTATTTCCAACAATGGTGGTTCAAGCTCAAGAAGAAATGGGTGAAGGTTCAGAAATGCCAACTGATCCCCATCACACACCCATCATTACTCAACCTTCATCATCTCAACCTCAAAGGAAACAAAAATCTAGGAGGCCTAAGAAGAAGGACACTAAGATACCTCAGTCTAGTGTTCCTAGTGATCCTATAAATGTATCAGATGAGGCTGTCAATGAGGAGCCTAGTATGCAACTTAAGGAATTGATGGATTTTTATACCAAATTGCAACAAAGAGTGCTTGACCTGGAGAACACAAAGACTGCTCAAGCTCAAGAAATTACTAGTTTGAAACTAAGAGTCAAGAGGTTAGAGAAGCAAGGAAGGTCAAGAACTCATAAGCTCAAAAGATTATACAAGATTGGTAGATCTGCAAGAGTAGTTTCCTTTTATGAAGCTAGTTTGGGTGATCAAGAGGATGCATCCAAACAGGAGAGGAAAATTGATGATATTGACAAAGATGCAGAGATTACATTGGTTGATGAAACTCAGGAGAGGCATGATAATGATCTGATGTTTGATACAGGTGTTCTTAATGATGAAGAAGTGTTTGCAGGACAGGATATGGCTGAAAAGGAAGTTAGTACTGCTGATCCAGTTACTACTGCTGGTGAAGTAGTTACTACTGCTAATGTTGCTGTTAGTACTGTTAGTATAATTCCAGTTAGTTCTGCTGCTACAATAACTAAAGATGAAATAACTTTGGGTCAAGCACTGGCAGAATTGAAAAGTGTAAAACCTAAGGTTACTACTGCTACAACAACAGCTACTAAAGGAATTGTTCTTCAAGAGCCAAGTGAATCAAGAACAACAACAACAACAATTCCTTCAAAGGATAAGGGTAAAGGTATAATGGTTGAAGAACCTTCAAATATGAAGAAGAAAGATCAAATCAGCTTTGATGAACAAGAAGCTATAAGATTACAAGCTGAATTTGATAAGGAAGTGAGGCTTGCAAGGGAAAAAGATGAAGCCAATGTAGCCTTGATTAAAGAATGGAATGACATTCAGACTAAGATTGAGACTGATTATGAATTGGCTCAAGACTGCAAGCAGAGGAGCAAGAAGAGTTGACTATTGAAGAGAAGTCAAAGTTGTTTGTACAACTCTTAGAAGCAAGAAAGAAACACTTTGCTGCAAAAAAGCAAAAGAAAAAAGGAATAGGCCACCAACAAAAGCTCAACAAAGGAGTATCATGTGTACTTACCTAAAGAATATGGCAGGATGGAAGCCAAAGACTTAAAGAACAAGTCCTTTGCCAATATTCAAGAATTATTTGACAAAGCTATGAAAAAGGTAAACACATTTGTAGGTATGGACACAGAATTAGTGGAAGGTGATGTGTGCTAAAACACACATCCTTTTTACCTCGTAAAACACTATTAACCAAACTAAAAATACTAAAATATGCTTAATTATATTGCAAATATGTTTGTTTGGTATTTTTATGTCTTACAGGTAAAACGGATTGAAAACAATGCAAAAACGGGTATTTGCGGGTTCAGTTTGATCAAGCGTGCTTATTATTCAAAATCAAGACAAAGTCGTGAAAAATCCTCGAGCATGCCATTGGAAAGAGCACGGAAATACGAGTCTAACGGTGCCCTTGGATCTTATTAGGCCAGCCTATAACCCATTTTATGGGCCGTACTAGCCCAAGCCCAACTTAAGCCTAAAAGCCCAACAAATAGCCCAACAATAATTTATTTAAATCTGAATTTTGGAGGTTGTGATGCATGCATGATGTCAGCTCACATGTGATGGAAATTAATTCCCTCTTAGTCACGTGACAGTCCACTACAAGAGGAAAGAACAAATGGGAAATGGGCACGTGGAAGGGCATGTTATTATTCAACGTGCAATTCAAATCTGTAATGAAATGAAATTTGAGAAGAAAACAAAGAAGGCCTCACGTGAGGCGAAAATAATTCACTCCCTGTACGTGCTCCTCCATTCAAAAAAAATGTTGTCCAATTAAAAAAAGATACGTCGTGTGTTTGTTTGCACTCTTATTTCATGAAGGAAGAAAGAAATGAACAATTAAGAAATGATCCAACGTCTCTCAATTGCTGCGTACAAATTCAGCACTTTTTAGTCCACGTAACGCCTCGATAATGGCTGGATCGGTGGTACGAGGTCTGGCTATCCGTGTGATTGGCATTGATGGCCAATTATTGGCACAAAAACGCATGAGGCGGTGACATAAAAATTACAAAACTGGCCCCTCTTTTGGCTATAAATATCATACGCTCCCTTCATTTTTCACCACCTAAGAATTTTTAGTTTTAGTTTAGTTTTGCTTATTTTTAGCTTATTAAAGTTTTGTTTAGCTTATTTAGAAATTCTAAGCTTATTGTACTTGCTTATTTCAAGAGCTTAATCAGGTTTTGTAATAAATATGGTTTGAGTTTAATGGATTTCGTGTTTTTTTCTTATTTTCTTAGTTTAATCTCTATTCATGCTAGCTTATTAAATAAGCTATCTACTCGTGCTTATTTTCTCATCTTATTATTCTCAAAGCTCCTTAAAAGCTAAAAGATCGACTCTTATAAGCTCTCTAAAGCTTATTTGAATCATTCTTATTAGTTTTTAGAAACTTTTCGAGTAATAAGCTATAATAAGCTCAGATCTGGCTTATTGACGTGCTTAATTTGATTTAAAGTTTTTAGAAGCTCATATTTCCTGATATAATAAGCTTCTAAATAGCTTATTAGAATTCATTTGAGCTTATAGTGCTTAGTTCTTATTTTCGTAGTTTATTGCTTTAGGATTTAAGTCGTTAAGTGCTTTTAGCTTATAATAATTCCTTGTTGCTGCTCTTGTATGCTTATTAGTGTTTCTAGATTGCTTTTAAGAAGAGCTTAAATAGTCGTTTGCCTCGTTGAGATATTTAGAGTTTAAAATTTGTGACACCAAGTGCTTATTTGATTTAGTTTTCATGTGGATTGAGGTTGTCCTTGCTTATTTAGCTTGGCTTATCAAATAAATCTTAGCTTGTTATGATATAGAGTGTTTAGCTTATTGTTAATAGGCTAGAGCTTATTCGAATTTAGAATTAGGTTTTCATTAGGTTTGCTTATCTCGAAGTGCTTATTCAGTTTTAAAGTTAACTTATGGAAACTATTTTTATGGCTTAATCTGAGAGCTTATCCATTTCTAGCTTATTAGATTACTTAATTTGTACTTATTAAAAGTGTGCACTCGTTTAATGTTTAGAAATTGAATTGGGCCCTAAGTTGAGTTACTGGGCCACATAGGATGCGTTTGGTTTGAAGAATTTCATAGGGCCTTAGTTTAAGTGTGGGCTGTGTTTAGATTTGGTTTGATTTTGGGCTTACTCTAGTCAAATTAGGCTGCGTTGGATTTGTAACAGGAAGTAAAGTGGCAATTTGATAACCATAACAGTTTACTTTTGTGTTTATATTATTTTGGTATCGGTCAACTCATGAGGCGCGGAGCTTAAGGGTTTATTTAGCTAGACCGAATTTGATTATTTGCTTTAGCTAAATAAATCGGGTGGTATTCGTTTATTGCGGGTCTTCAATTCGGTTCCATTTTCTATCCTTTTTCAATACATTAGTGTAGCTTAGAAAAAAAAGTTTTGCTTTGCTTATTTGATCATTATGAGTAGCGAGTAGTTTAATTAGTGCTTGATAAGTGAAATTGTGAATTGGAAATTAAGTATGGATTTGAAAAAGGTTTAATTACTTAATAATCTTCGATTATTTAGATTTATAGTTTGAATATTTTGAAGGGCAAAAGCTGGAAAAATAATCAAACTACACATCTAGTAATTAATATCTTTTTGAGAGATTTTTGTCAAAATAAACCAACGTTGTGAGATAATTATCTTTTCAAAGGAAATTAATTCGTTAATAGACCTTAATTCACACTTAATGAAATTTTCACATCACTTAGCAAGCATATCTTTTTATATAGTTTTTTTATTTAATTGCTTTGCTTATTTGTTAATTAATATAATCTATATTAGTATTATTTTATATTTAGTTCAAAACCAAAACCAAAATATTTGTCATTAGCATCAAACGAAACATTCTCGTAAATTTCAAATTCACCTCTCGTCAGGACATGACATCCGAGAGATTAACTATTACTTGTCCTCAAGTAATTGTCATATCAAACGGGATACTCTTTATATTATTACTATTTCGTAAAATAGTAAATAGTATATTATTACAAACGGGATACTCTCTATAATATATAATATATATATTATACCAAATAGTAATAATATAGAGAGTATCCTGTTTGATATGACAATTACTTGAGGACAAGTAATAGTTAATCTCCCGGATGTCGTGTCCCGACGAGAGATGAATTTGAAATTCACGAGAATGTTTCGTTTGATGCTTGAATGACAAATATTTTGGTTTTGGTTTTGAACTAAATATAAAATAATACTAAACTAGATTATACTAATTAACAAATAAGCAAAGCAATTAAATGAAAAGAACTATATAAAAAGATATGCTTGCTAAGTGATGTGAAAAGTTCATTAAGTGTGAATTAAGGTCTATTAACGAATTAATTTCCTTTGAAAAGATAATTATCTCACAACGTTGGTTTATTTTGACAAAAATCTCTCAAAAAGATATTAATTACTAGATGTGTAGTTTGATTATTTTTCCGGCTTTTGCCCTTCAAAATATTCAAACTATAAATCTAAATAATCGAAGATTATTAATTAATTAAACCTTTTTCAAATCCACACTTAATTCCCAATTCACAATTTCACTTATCAAGCACTAATTAAACTACTCGCTACTCATAATGATCAAATAAGCAAAGCAAAACATTTTTTTATTTTAAGCTACACTAATGTATTGAAAAAGGATAGAAAATGGAACCGAATTGAAGACCCGCAAATAAACGAATACCACCCGATTTATTTAGCTAAAGCAAATAATCAAATTCGGTCTAGCTAAATAAACCCTTAAGCTCCGCGCCTCATGAGTTGACCGATACCAAAATAATATAAACACAAAAGTAAACTGTTATGGTTATCAAATTGCAATTTTACTTCCTGTTACAAATCCAACGCAACCTAATTTGACTAGAGTAAGCCCAAAATCAAACCAAATCCAAACACAACCCACACTTAAACTAAGGCCCTATGAAATTCTTTAAACCAAACGCATCCTATGTGGCCCAGTAACTCAACTTAGGGCCCAATTCAATTTCCAAACATTAAACGAGTGCACACTTTTAATAAGCACAAATTAAGCAATCCAATAAGCTAGAAATGGACAAGCTCACAGATTAAGCCACGAAAATACTTTTCATAAGCTAACTTTAAAACTAAATAAGCACTCCGAGATAAGCAAACCTAATGAAAACCTAATTCTAAATTCGAATAAGCTCTAGTCTATGAACAATAAGCTAAACACTCTATATCACAATAAGCTAAGATTTATTTGATAAGCCAAGCTATATAAGCAAGGACAACCTCAAGCCACACAAAAACTAAATCAAATAAGCACTTGGTATCACAAATTTTAAATCGAATAGGCTCTAAATATCTCAAGGAGGCAAACGACTATTTAAGCTCTTCTTAAAAGCAATCTAGAAACACTAATAAGCATACAAGAGCAGCAACAAGGAATTATTATAAGTAAAGCACGTATCGACTTTTTAAATCTAAAGCAATAACTTCGAAATAAGAACTAAGCACTATAAGATCAAATGAATTCTAATAAGCTATTTATAAGCTTATTATATCAGAAAATATAAGCTTCTAAAAACTTTAAATCAAATTAAGCACGTCAATAAGTCAGATCTGAGCTTATTATAGCTTATTACTCGAAAAGTTTCTAAAAACTAATAAGAATGATTCAAATAAGCTTTAGAGAGCTTATAGGAGTCGATCTTTTAGCTTTTAAGGACTTTTCTAAGATTGTTAAACCCCATACTTCCCTAACTGAGAGGAATCAAAAGTATGAGTGGGGCGCAGAACGAGAAGATGCTTTTTAGACTTTGAAGAATGATTTGTGTGACGCTTCGATTAATCGAATGTAGTGGATGATGCGTTGAGGAGAAAGGGAGAATGAAACGTAGACGTGTTCGAGCGATGGATATGACCATTCAGTATGGAGTAAGAGGAATGATACTGACAGCCCAAAGTGAGGCGTTCAAGCAAGAGAACGTACTCGCAGAAATACTACATGGTTTAGATCAACAGATGGAAAGTGTGAGTCCCTTACTGAATAGATCTCTGCAGCCTATTAAGGATGATAGCCAAGATGTATAAATAAATTGACTATATAGAAACACTGATTATGAATACTATGTGTTAATGCGGAATCTTAACACAAGTACTAAGAAAAACAATGTAGAACTGAATAATAACTTCTATTAATCTGCTTTGAATGAATACAAATCACTAACTAATGAGATATGATTTTGCTATGAGATATCTTGAGGTCGTATCTAACTATGTCAAGAGGGATCCTTTTATAGACTAAGGATAAACCCTAACAAACTTACAAAACGCATACATATCTTTTCCTAAAACATCTCATACATATCTCTTAAACGGTACTAACTATTTTCTTCTAACGGTACTA
>BQNB010079908.1:12334-30096 GCA_026074375.1 Tanacetum coccineum | reverse complement strand
CAAGTGCGACGCAAAACATTTTTCTTTGACGCACTAACAATATCACAACACTTTTCCACAAAGTTTCCATTTTTAGAAAGTTACCGAAAGTAAGGATAATATAATCCGAACTTCATATTTCGTTATCAATTAACTAACATTACTAACCCATTGCTCATTACAAATCATATTCAAAAGTATACGCAAGTTTGACTTTCAAAAATCAAACTTTGTAGTTGACTTTTACACCAAAAATAACCAAACTTGACTCGGCCTTAAAACGTTCATTATTAAGAGTTACGTGACGAACCTAGCGAAACGTAGCTAAAGGCGAACACTATCACTTTTCATTATCAAAAATAACTTTTAAAAATTTCTCGACTCGCTACGAGAAAGTCAAACTTTCTGGTCAAACTTGGTCAACCCAAAACCTATTAAAACGACATTTTTAACATAATCCGACTATCAAAATATGCTTAACTATCATATTTAAGCATACCAAAACCATCAAACTTTGGTCGATAACCAAATACACTTTCAATAATTTCCGCACTTGAATCTTATAGCAATAACCATAATACAAGCAATATAATCAAATTAACCACACTAGAAATGTAACTAGTATACTCACAATGCTATAACAAAAACCAAATATGGTTTCCCCCTTGGCTCTTTGAAATCGAACGAAACCCAAACAACCCAAAGAAAACCTTTTTCAATCAAACCAATTGCTAATAACACAATCTAGCAATTATAAATACCCCCTTATACACGAAATATTCAAGAACCAACCAAAAATCTAACTTCTTCAAAACTTTTTGCACGTAGGATTTTAATAGTGGGATTTGTAGGCCTTGATACAAGGATTAATAATATGTAAACGAATTTTAATGCATGTCAGAAATTAACCAGAAAATGGGGTGGGTTTGGGTGGCCGGTCGTGGAGTAGAGAGGAGATGAGAAAGAAAGTGAAATTTTTGTAAAGTGTTATAATGTGTGTGTGTGTTGTGTTATTTATAGAAAACAACTTTGACACTTTGGCAATTTTAGTCCTTCCTTCTTATTACTCCTTCAAAGTTAGTGCAATGTGTTACTTCGTTAATAAAATCGGCCAAAGACTCGGGTCACACCACGTTTGTAAATATTTTAAATCCGTCCCACTAATTTTCTTTAAAACGTTTAATAAAAATGTTAAACTACGTAAAACACGACCTTTAAACACGGTTTTTACAAAAACTTGGGGAAACGCCGTAAAATACAAAAATAACATAATCACGCTCTCGGAGCGACAACATAAATTTTTCTGACTTTCTTAGACGCTAAAAACAAATAAAAACTCAATCACGGCTTGAAATTACCCAATAAAATGGAAATTTTCACCTAACCTTATATAGCATAAACGACTATAATCAATTACGTAGCAAAAATAATTATCATAGCTCGGGAGAAACGTTGACCTGAAACTCGGGTGTTATATTATTATATATTATATATATATATATATATATATATATATATATATATATATATACACAGATATATCTTTAGGCTCCAAACTGGAGTTAACAGATGTGCATTATAGCATCACACATATTGCATCTACAAAATAAGGCACATGTTGCAATCAAAGTGCACATCTTGTCCAAAACATAAAAACATTGCATCATAGCATAAAGAAAATATTTAAAAATATCATTTGAGTATCATTTTCCCCTAAGGAAAAACATAAGTAAAAAGGGGTTATGAAAACTCACCCTTTTTTTTAGCAATGAAAACTCACCTTAGCAATCAAGAGAACTGAGTACTAGACGGATCAATAAGGAATGACTAGGAACTTGACGAATGCGCACCTCCTAACTACGACTTAAGAAAATCAAATAGTACTAATTAGACTCTAAACGATATGTTCGGACCAATAATACGTTAATTAGTCAAGTTATTAATTTATATTGTCACTATAAGTCATTTTTAGCATTACAAATATAATTAGCGAATCCGTCATGATTTTTAGTCCACTTACGATGTTCAGTTAACTAAGTTAACGATCTTTATAATTCCTCTGACCAGGTGTTAGTACAGTGTCTTAAGTGTCTCTGCAAAAATTTATAGATATTTCCTACGTGTTTAAATTACCAAAATGCCCTTAACAAGTAAAATGGACCAGTTCTGGACATACCATCTTTTATAATCCATAAAATAGGTTTAACTTTAAATGTGGTTTCTGGGATTTTAGTAACATCAACTAAATATTATGATTTAGTTCCTGACCGACTTTTAGTACGTCATGTGCTAGTATGAGTGAGTTACACCTAAAACACGACACTTAACCGAAATAAAAAAACTGGACTGTTTTTTTTATCACCCTTACCCCTTTGGCCCAAATCATACCCAAACTTGACTCACATTTTATGAAACTTATTTTCTGTGTAGTTAAGCCTTATATCAAACTTTGAAAGTTTAAATATCATAAAAAACACCACTTTATGATTTATCTATAGATTTTTAATGATGCTTAACAAAATCATTTAACAAATCCCAGCCTTACACACCTGTACCAAAAGCATGTTTTGACTGACTTAAACTCTTCAAAAAAATGCAAGGCTGGTGAGATTGGAAAGTAGACTCGATGTACTTGATGTTAGACTCAAGAATCCTCTCTATATGATCTTTTATGACCAAGTTATGTCCTAAAGGAGTTGACCTCAAAATTCAATCAGCAACTTTTTCATGATTTTTACTCATTCAAAATGACATTCTCATTACCCAAACACTCTCAAACAACCCAAACAAGACCTAAACTTATTTTAATCACATCTTAAAATCATATTTATCCAATAATATCAGTAGGAACTTCATAAAAAGCTCATCTCATTGCATGTCCAAAATACTCCCGATCTAGTTAAAATCTATGATCTTATGCTCGTTTTTGTAATTAGTTTTATCATTCGACTCTCCAAACCATCAATCCAAGTCTTAAAATAATTCTACCATCATTTTAAGAGTATGATAACCTCATATTTCTAGTAGTATATTTACTTTATAGATTATGACAAAAGAAAATACATAAACATGAGTTTCAATGCAAAATAGTCGAGTTTTAGGTATAATATGTACCAAAATCATCTTATACTAGTGTATTACCTTAGAAAACTCCAATAAAATGATGAGATGATGTAGGGGCTGAGAAAATTTCGTGGCTCCAAGGGATGCTTTTGATGATAACCGAGCCAAGAACTTGTTATAGGATTAACAAAACTAGCTTTTTGTGTATGTTTCTTGTGTTTGACCAAAAATTTTGATGGTGCTATGGTGGCCAGAAAAAGGAAGAAAGAGAAGAGGGGATGTGTGTGTGATGTGTAGAAATGGAAGAGGAGGTGGAGATTAAGTATCAAACATGCAAGAAGTGTATTACATGTGTCATGAGCATGTATTAAGAAATAGGTTAGTGTCCCATGAGGTGTCTTATACTAAGAATTTTGCTAGTTAAAAATGTTAAGTGTAATATAAAATGGCTAATGGTGCAAAGGTGCTGCATACTAGAGTTAAAAACGTAAAACGCGTAAAGTTTACGTAAACACGAAAAATAAAAATACGACATATAAAATATATATGTAAAATAATAAAAATGAATAAAACATGTAGACTAAATCTAGTCTAGAGTCGGGTTCATATTTATTGTACGTTTTACAACGTACGCGGAAATAATCTATCCGGTTAGTCATAAAGTTAATTTGCGCAAAAATAAAATAAATAGTAGATGTACGAGGTTAAATAATAGCCTGAAAAATACGAATTGTTATAGTCTCCCCAACTTAAAGGAATTTTGCCTTGAAATTTAGTTGGTCCTACTGCTAGGATTTTTGGTTACCCAAACAAGAGTGCGTAATTAATAGCCTAACAGAAATTAGTGTATAGAAATATCCCATCACATAACCCTTACCCATCCTCGAGGAAACTCATCAAAAACCTTGAGCTGTGTAACAACTGGAACCTAACTTAATTTCGCAACTCATCAAACAAGAACTGTCTTGAAATTAAGTTATGAATTGTTACACATCTCAACGTTTTTGAAGAATTGTCTCGAATTTGGTGATTACTCACAATTTAATATAAAATAAAATAAATCATATAGTAAGAATCCAGACAACAGGATCCATAGGCAGGGCGCTACTTCCCCAAATAGTACTGGGCGCTACATCTCAAATTGTACTATTCACCCATGATCCAAATGCAACCAAACAACAACGAGTCACATAATAATACTCAAAATAGAACCGAGAGCATCTACATGTTGACATACTGTGAGCCACTACCCAAAGATATACTGGGAGCCACTACCCAAAGATATACTGATAATCTATATTTCAAATACATACATAAATGCACACACATATAGCAATACAATAACACATATTTTCACAAATTAAATTTCAATTGAAACCATATAAAGGCATTTAAGAGTGCATTAAGATATACAATTAAGCCTTATACATCGAAATAGTTTTATGCCACAAATGGCCTTCTAACAAGTCGATACGACAGTTAGGATGCATCAAAATAACCTCCAACCATGTTGTTGGGATGTACCCAAAATAGATTTCCAACAAAATGACTACTAACTGGAGTTCAACTCCTAGTTGGAGCTAAAACTATTGGCTTATCAAAGTCATGTAGGAATCATAGTCGTATAGAAATCGACCATTAATACACATAAGGTCATCCAAAGAAGTAAAGTGATTATCCCTGCTTAAAGTGTCTGAAAAGAAAACCTTTGAGTCTTTCTAGGATTGTTGAGTTCTTCCCAATAGATTCAGGGTTAAGTTAGTTGGTATTGAAAAGGTGACAGTCAGCTCTAGCCTCCGATCACTAAAACCAAAACGCACTTATTGAGTCTAGAGCCAAAAGAGATAAATATAAATCTCAATTTGACACAATTCCAAAATATACTTGGTGTTCACAAACAAAGAATACAAGTGATATCTAAGAGTCCTACGCATTATCCTTAAGATCTTGCTAGAACATTCAGAGTGATACTCTTTAGTTTCACAGTGACGAATGGAAATCCTTCCAGTGTCAACATCAAACAGCACTACGGTAGGTGACTTGTGAGATTCTATATGGATCAAGCTTGTATTAACTGGATATCAATTTTGGTATAGTTTATGAATTGACGACTCAATTAGTAAGATAGTAACTAACTGATTCACTCTTATCTTGATGTCTGCTTTGAGACATTCTGGTAATGAGAAAAAGTTAGTATGATGAACCTAATGCATCTGCGTTAGAGGATCCAACACTTCAAGCTAGAAACCATGTCATGGAGATTCTTTGAATACTATCTTATCACAGGTACAGTATTTATATTATAAAACAGGAAACCAAAGGTTATTGCAACCGAACCTGGACAAATGACAAAGCCATGTTCATCCATATAAATAGTTTATTACTAACCTTTTAATGTAGGTTTATACGCTGGTGGTGATGCCTCACTCTAGCTCAGTCGGGTTCATAACCACATGCTCATACTCAAGATTTAAAGTTTCAAGTAATCAAGAAAGCTCAAGATAAAGACCTCCGATACTCTGATGATCAACATCTTCTTTAAAGACATAAAGTGTTCAAGTTAAAGATTATCAAGGGAGATTGTTAGATGGCTTTCAAGATGACATAAAGTATGAGCATGTTGGTACAAAGTCACAAGTTCACAAGAAGGCGAAGTATTACAAAGATGATCAAGTAATGATGAAATATCTCAAAGGCAAAGTCAAAGGACAAAGAAAAGATCATGATCAAGATCACAAAGCGCATGATTGGAACAAATGAAATAGCTTATCTATAACATGAACAAGAGTCGAGTTCAAAAGAAAGAAGCTTCATAGATCAAAGATCAAGGTCACAAAGAGAGATCTCTATGATCACCCCTTAGGGGGAGACTGTTAGGAATTCGGAAAGTGTTGATTATTAATAAGATCTCAAGATCGATTACCCCTAGGGAGATCTGTTTAGGAATCCATTTTAGTGAAATTGAGAGATCCATATCGATCTCACTAGTCTTGTTAAAATTAGGAGAATATTAAGCCATGTAATAGTTAGTCCGATAGGCTAGTTAGTTAGTCTAAGTATTGTAAAGTCCAAGACTGGCCCATGGAAGCCCACAAGAAGGCTTAAGACTGGCCCTTGGAGGCTATTTTTTAATATCGGTATCTAACTCTAATGTCAAGCTCCGTGTTTAAAAACTAAACAAGCCCGCAACAACATGTGGCCATAACAATGAATAATATCAGTCATAGTAGAAAACGGGTGAAAGTCTATACTTGTCAGGCAGCCTATGATATGTCAACAAAAGCGGAGACTTACACATCCTCAGAACTCAAAGCTTTTATCTAAGCCATGAAAATCAACTTGTTAATAACAAATAACCGTTTTTAAACAAACCGTTTTACAATCCAACTTAGACTAAGGTTTTATTAATGACAAAACATAACAAACATCTTATTATCTCACAAATATGATTTCTTTACTATCTCCCATCTTTGTAGAAAAACACATGCAACTTAAAAAAGCATACAAATTCTTTTAAAACCCTAACTTTATATAAAATCATCTTACACTTATTTTCCCATTTAGTATATAATCAAATTCAGCAAATCCAAGGAAAATCCTCATAAGATTACACAAGATATCACAGATTTTGCAAATCAAAATTCGGATATAGTTTATGTTTTTCCCAGTGCCCTATTTTGCAAGCCGGTGCCATAGTTAAACAGCACCGGACGACCTCCTACAGTCAAATGTTTGGCTATAAATACCAGCCATTTCTCCATGTTTTGACACACTTTTCTCATCTAATCTTCTCTTCTAATCAACTGATTTTGTCTCTCTCTCTCTCTAGCATCTCTTCTTCTAATTCTTGTGTAGGTAATTCACTTCAAGAAAGGAATTGCCAAATACGCGAAAGTTTCAAGCACGCATCAAAAGTGTCTTGATCTTGATTCTTCTTCTTACTTCTTTCAAAAGATCATCTTGCTGTGATTAATTGTTGTATTGTTAGTTGTACATCAAGTGTAGTTGTGTTATCATCGATTCTCGTGTGTGAGAAATTCGATGATCATCTTTGTAACCTATAGAAGTGTACCATCGTTGTGAAGGCTTCTCCGCCAAGTGAAAGGAGCTCGGTGACTAGTGTTTAACAAACTCTCGAGTAGGTGACTCGGGGAGTGGAGTAGGGCAAGGAAGGTGTCCTTGTAGCCGAACCACTATAAATACTTGTGTCCCGGTGATCTCTTTCTATACTCTATCTTTTCTTTACTCTTACATCTCTTACTTATTAATTGTCAAACATCAATATCTAGATCACTTCACAAAAAGTTTCAAAAGTGTTAAACAAATCTAAAAAGATCGAAAAATCTTGGAAAAACTATTCAACCCCCCCTTCTAGTTTTCCACAATTGGCATCAAGAGCTAGGTTATCAAAGTTTTAAAATAAATTGTATTTTAAATCTTTAAACGATTATGGATTCGGAAAACTACAAAGAAGGTCAATCTATGCAACGACCACCTCTCTTCGAGGCAAATTGTTTTATATATTGGAAAAACCGTTTTGAAACTTACGTGAAGTCTAAGGATATTGATCTTTGGTATATCATAGCTCATGGTAACTACAAACCTACCATCAAAGACAAGGATGGCAAGGATGTTGTTACACCATATGAAAAACTTGATGAAAATCAAAAGAAAATGCTTTCCAAAAATGATGAAGCTAAAATGGTTTTATACAATGCTTTACCTAAAAAGGAATATGAAAGAATTTTCATGTGTGACACGGCTCAAAATATTTGGGATTCTTTAATAACTACTCATCAAGGTAACAAACAAGTTAAAGATAATAAAATAGATCTTTTTGTTCAAAAATATGAGGAGTTTTCAATTACCGACGATGAAACCATTGATTGTGCCTTTTCTAGATTTAATACCATTATTACTTCTCTTAAAGCACTTGATGAATCTTTTTCAAGTCGTAACCATGTTAGGAAATTCTTGAGGGCTCTTCCATCGAAATGGCGACCAAAGGTAACGGCGATAGAAGAATCCAAAGACTTGTCAAAGCTATCTCTAGACGAACTTATTGGTAACCTCAAAGTCTATGAGGTAATTCTTGAGAAGGACTTGGAGATTGTAAAGAACAAGAAAGAAAAGTACAAGTCTCTCGCACTTAAAGCAAAACAAGTCTTGAGTGATGATGACACATCTTCCTCTGATAGCAATGATGAGGAATATGCAATGGCCGTAAGCGATTTCAAGAAATTCTTTAGAAGAAGAGGCAAGTTTGTCCGACAACCTTATGACGACAAAAAGAACTTCCAAAAAATCAAGAAAGAGAGAAGGGAAGATCGAAGATGCTTCAAGTGTGGTGATCCAAATCACTTGATTAGTGATTGCCCTAAAAACTCTTCCGGTGATCAAAAGGCATTCGTTGTTGGAAGTTGGAGCGATAGTGGAGATGACTCAAAGAAAGAAGAGATTTGTCTCATGGCTCACTCAAACAAGGTACTATCCGATAATCTTTACTATAGTAGTTCATCTTTAGATAATGAATCCAGGGAAAATGAGTATGACAAACTTGGTCAAATTAGTCTTAAAATCATTAACAAAAACAAACATCTAAAGGCTAAAAATGAATCACTCAAAAAGACCATTAACGAACTTAAAACCAAGCTAGACACATTAGAAAAAGGTAAAGAAACAAGTAGCAATTGTGATGCTTGTAATGTACTTAGATTAGAAGTCAACTCTCTAAAACTAAAACTAGCTAGTTTTGAGAATAGTAGTTCGTCTTTACAAAAAATGGTCGAAATGCAAAAACCATCAAAAGATAAGTGTGGATTAGGATACACAGAGACTATAGCTTCCTCTAGAAACACTAAAATCAAAAATCTAGGAGATCAACTTAAAAACCTCTCTGTAGAACCGGCTTGCCGGTGCCATTCATCAACAGCACCGGCTTGTTCAAACGAACAGCACCGGCTGTCTGATGACAGTGCAGAAAAGAAAGAAGACTTAAAAACCAACGTAGTTAAACAAAATGACTCCGTTCTAATTACCAAAAAGTCTATTTTAGGTGTACCAAAAGGTAACAAACTACCACCAATTCTAAAACTTGGTCAAGGACATGGAAAAATTAAAATTCAAACGCCCCATAAAACGACCCATAGGAAACCTAGTAGCCTTTACCCCAAAAATGATTATCATCAAGCAGATTGAAACTATGAAACACAACATGAACAACAATTCCAACCTTCTATGTATAATCAATGGTGTCCTTTTCCTCCATTTCCATACATGGGACAACCAAACGGTATGTATAGAATGAGTTTTAATGCGTTGTTTTGATTATTAAGGGTAAAGTTGGAAAACAGTCATAAATACTTTCCAAAATAATAATTAACTCTTTTTTTGGGACAAAATTATAGCAAGGTGACATTTTTTTGATCAGGGGGAGTAATTGAAAAATCATTATTTCTATACTATACGTACATATTTAAATGATTATATATATAGAAGGTTTTATTAAACATAGAATGTTTAATGTTAATTAATTACTAATTTTTCAATTAAAGTAAGCTTAAACACAACCTTATGGTTTGCAAATCTTTGAATTTTACTAACCATAACTCTATGAATTGGGTTAAAATATTATTTTAAAAGTATTTTACGAAAGAAAATTATAATGTTGACCACCATGGGTGGTTATACTCTAGTTCTCCCTCCGTCACAAATTAACCGTACACCTTTTTTTAATGTTTTAATTAAATTGTTTAATACTAAGAATAGATAGAAAATTTGATTGAGTTTAACCATTGATTCTGGTTGAACACCTTGACATTAATATTAAATACATATAAGAAAAAGGCAAGGTTGCCCAAAATCGCTTGGCGGTCGGGTGCCGCCTAGCGATTAGTCGGTTAGGCGGGGATCAATCGAGGATTAATCGGATTGGATTTTTTATATATAAAATTATAAGATTTTGAAAATATATGCCCTATTTGACTGAATTAGCTGATTTTTGTTCGATTTGGCCGATTTATCCTCGATTTGGCCGATTTCTATCCGTAATCGAGTTGGCCGATTTATGCCCGATTTGGCTGTTTTTTATTCGATTAATCGGTTTGTTGACCGATTTTTGACTAAACCGATTAATAAGTCCGATTAGTGAAAATCAAGGCGGTTAATCCCCTCCTAGCGCCTAGGCGCCAATTAATCGGCCGCCTAGACCGATTTTTGCAACACTGAGAAAAAGATTAATTAGTTAATTAAGAGTAAAGTTGTCATTTTTCAAAAAGTAATAAATAGTAAGCAGTAATAGTTTTATTTTTCTTAAACTAAGTGTTATTTTATCGAGGGACAATTAATTTAGGACAAAAATATATATATAATTCTTACTATCTTTTTTTACTGATCTTCCTTTTTTTAACAACTCATAGTTAAAAGATTTCATCTTCATTCTTCAATCATAATTTTCAAATTAAAGTTTTATTATATTTGAAGACCGAGACACATAATCATCTCCACCCATAGTACTCTATATTATACATTTATATAAAAAAGGAAGCCATGTTTATTAAATATGCTCTCCATTTAATAACTATGGAGTCTACACCTTGCCCTCCGAAAAACGTGACCGGAACCCGCCGAAAACCCGGTCGTGACCCGCCAGAACCCGTGACTTTTTTTTAAGTGTCTCTCTCAACAATACACGTATGTACATACGTGTCCTTCTGCCAAAACACATACAAAACACGAATACCACACACACAACACCTCCTGCCCCTATTTTTATTCTGCGTATCCACCAAACCCTTCATGAAGCTTCTTTCATTTCAAGCAGATATTAGAATGTTTGGACATTGCAAATTGCCTCTACTTATTTGCTTTATGACAACAATAGCCGAGTTTGTGGCTTGAGAGCATTAGGGATTTGTATAAGTAAACGAGCCGTTACTTTTGAATCTAAGTAGGAAAGTTATTCATTTGTATAGGAAGTGATGCGTTTGAAGACTAATATGCAAATGCATTTGTGAATACAGGAATTACACAGGAAGCTGAGAAGAATTTTGGTGCAATGAAAGAGAGGATTGAAACCTATCTTGAAAATAGAAAATGCAATCCTCTCTTGATGGTTAAGTTGGTTGATATACGAGCTCGTGAGTATGTGGCTAAGATTATGATTTTTGATAAATAGGTAACGAATTGTTGCACCAAAATTTTTTTATATGTTTTGACTAATGAGTGGAAAGAGTTTTTGGCTAAATCTGTGGAGGCTACAAAGCTTGCTTCTTTCAGGTTTAATGGTTCTTGATGTTGTTTAATTGTGGCTTAACTGGGAGGTGCAAGACTAATTGCAAAACTTATTTCATGTCGATTGACTTGGTTTAGGTTATCAAAATGTCGGTTCTGCTCACCAAGAAGAAAGAAGAAAGTGAGAACAAGATGTTCGAGACAGGCACCGGAATTGCACTTTGTGGCTGAGAATGCAGGCGTGAACAACGTTAAACCTGAAGGTAGGGAATGTTTTTTATATGATTCATTACGACTTCCTTTAAGTTTCTTTCGTAGTTACTTATTACGCTTATTTTTATGCAAGATAACTACCGCATGTAGGTGAAACATCTCCCGGTTCTATATGAAAAAGAAGACCAGTTCAGCAAAGTCGTCCAAGAGATACTCAAACTTCGTACACACGGAAGTGTCTCGAAGTTCTAAATGAAAAATAAGACCAGTTTGTCAGGAGTATTCTACATGTTGTTTTTCCATGTTCAGTTTTCTTAAGTGGTGAAGTTTCGTGTTGTTGCACCAAATGAATTGGAAATATGACTTTGGCCAACCTACGAGCTTATTAAACTATTGAAAAGCTAATAAGCTCAAAATTTTTATGACTTTTAGCTTATCGCTTTCATACTTATGACTTCATAAGCTACAATCGGGATAAACAAACACCTCGATAAAGATATTTGATGTGTGGTTTTTGTAGTAAAGGGTAAATTGTGTGGGCATGGGCGCGCGAGATATGGTTAATGGTCGAAATGTTTGAGTTTAGGCGAATACGTGTATTTTTTGGTGTGTTGCTAACATTGTGATAATTGCGTTTTCAGTTGGGATAAGGTAACGATGAATATGGATTAGATGTTCGGCAACATGTGCCAGACTTGGGGTGAGTAATGTTTATGTATTTTGCTCTAAAAGTAATACATTCTTTAAACTTTATATGTTTTGGCTAACGGCTGGTGTCAACATACCTAACACGACAATGTAACTGATGCTCGCAGCTCATAATTTGATCTAGGGCAAGGGGAGGCTTCTATCGAGAAGAATGAAGTACAAGCGCAAAAATACCGTGGTATTTAATTGATGTGCCAAACAGTGACCGTGTGCTAATTCGGAAATTGTTTATTTTGAGTGTAACGTAACTATTTGCCTATCTAATTTTTTACCATTTGTGTCAGACCCACGTCAAAATGTGGACCAAAGCTTCTAATCCAAGACTACCCATACGTAGTTTGTGTGCTATTATGACAACTACAATAGTTGTTACAAAATTCAAATTCAATGAGGTAAAAAACACGTTAGCCACCGTTTCTTATAATCTCTAATTTTTGTTGCATAATTAGCGTTTATAAAACATTAAAATACCAAAGTACGCTTGATTACTGGAAATGGTATTCCTTATATGGACACCCATGATATGCAGCACTCTGACGGAGCAGGACGCAAGGGCAGTGCTTGCAGGATGGTGAAAATCAAAGTTCGCTTGATTACTGGAAATGGTATTCCTTATTTTCTTCTGATAGAAATTTGATGTTCATTTTGCCTCTGCAAGAAAAGCTGATAAGATATTTTGTGCCTTAACAAGCTGACGTGCTTGGCTATATAATTTTAAATAACCTCTAGATGTGATATTATTGCCTTCTCCAAACCCAAATAAGCCCATAAACTAACTAAATAAGCTAAACCCAATTAACCTCTTTAAAGAGTTTAAAAGTTTGTTAAATTTGCATAAAAAGTGAAACATTACTTTTCGGTGTCGATTATTTTGGTCATATATCATATGGGTGATTGATTTTGAATCACTTTCTTTATTTTGTGATACAGTCCACCCGTTTAACCATTTAGAGATATTATTATACTACGTTTTGCTTTTTTTGTGGCCAGCTGGATGACGCCCATCCAATGGATTGTTGATATTTTGATATGAAACCCAAAAGGAATTTGGTTCGTGAGTCTGTGAGTGAAACCAATTCCGGGTGTGCAAGTGGCTACATTACCATCCAAAAACCTAAAGCACAAACCAATATAGGTCAAAGCTCAACAGTGGTGAAAAGAAAGTTTGCTGACGAGTCTGATACTACATTTTTAACGGATTGTCATTTCAACAAACTGTCTACACATCAACCGGGTATTACTTCAAATATTTCCAAGACGCCACGGTTTCCTGCTAATTCTTCGTCGTTGTGCATAGTAACATCGTTGGAAATACGCAGATTATGTACAGTGACCTTCCAAATTCGGCATTTCTTTCAAACGAAGGTGACAATTTCTTTTTAATTTTCCCTACTTCATGCTTATTGTTTGTTCTTGGTGTCTATTTTTTAAGGTCGTTCACTTTGGTTATTTACAGATTGTAGCCACGCTGGTACTTCGGGTCTAAATCACGTGAAAGAACACGAAAAAACTCTCATCCAAGATCAGTCCACTATGCGAGGGGTAAAGAACTTTTTTATAATAGGGCAGATGATGAGATTTTTTCTGCCTTTGTTGTTTCAGTAAGCGGTAGTTGTGTCAATAACCCGTTTTACTTGGCGGGGAGCGACAGTGGTTGCAGCCATGGCGGGTTTTTGGTACCGCTTCCATACCCGCAGGCCTAGGCCTCCTTATAAAAGGGTATAAGCATACTCACAGGCCTGGTCATCCTACGTCTCACCAATAAGTGGCGAACACGTAAGTTATTTTTTCCTTTAAGTTTCTGATTGAAAGTTGTTCAATTCTTACTGATAACAATTTTTTTCCTCATGTTTGTTGATTTTTAGGTGTCTTTGAAGAAGCGTCGTTGGAAACAGACTTAAAACCGTAAGTCTTTTTAATCCTTTTTAATGTCAATTGTTAAAATAAAAAGCATGTCCTTCATTAGCATGATATTGGTTGTAACAACAAAGAATAAAAACATGATAACTGTGGCCTCCAATTATATTCATCTATCGAAAGACTATTATTGGTAGTTATGATGACCCATTCATTTTTTAACTCCATTCCTGTGTAATGTTCAGTGTTAGTCCAATATGTATGACGACTTTGTCTTTTTGATGCAGGTAAAAAAGTTATTAAGTCTAACCTTAGATAAAAGTGCAAAAAATAAGTATGGAGTAGTAAGCAGAAAACATGGAAAGTAATCAACGAATAGTGTTCATGAGCTTCTCGGATGTCCTGTATCCAAGTACGTATACAAAAGTGTTTAGAAGTAAAGTAAATACAAACACAGTAGAACTGGAAAATTAGAATATCGATGTATATAAGTGATAGCTTGATACTTCTAAGCACGTTGTTTGACTATACAGTATAGGATGACAGTCGCGTGCTGATATAAAACACCACTATATGTTGCTTTAATGTAGAAGATATAAAAGACATTCACTGTCATCTATGCTCATACTAGCACGATTTTGGGTTTGTAGCTGCACTTCTGTTGCGCATGTTACTATTAGCTAAGTACTTCACACGTCAACTTGGTTACTGTCAGCTATTAGAAACTTACTAACTATATGTACCAATTTATCATTGCTTTTAGATGAGTTTTACGGTTTTGAAAACATTAACGTAAAATTCCGTGCTCCGCAGCGAAGCGCGGGCTAAAAACCTTGTTTGGATAAATTGATGTGAATATATTTAGTTACGACGAAAATAACGACCAACGTAAGTAAAAGATGTACAGTATTTCTTTTTCTCAAATTAGAAATCATTTAAAGTAGATGATTGATGATTGTCCAAAGTTGCGTATATATAGTAGTGTAAAAATAATAATAATGTAATTTATATAATAAGGTTTTAAAGATCGGGATCCTACTCAGGATTGTTTTCATTTTTACAAGATCAAGATCATAAAATCAGATCGGGATGTTAAGATCCTATTATAATATCATTTTTTAATAGTCTTTGTAATATTATAAAAATATACAAATTATTATATATCATAAAAATAAAATTATATGAATATTTCATAGAAATGTCGTCTAAAATTATGATTATGAAATGTTTAAGAAGATTAACATGTTATTTTTCAAATATCTACCAAACACAACCTATAAATAGTAGTTTTTTAGTTTGTGTTTTTATAAAGTAAGATCAGATCGGAGTAGATCTTAAGATCAGGATCCTATAAGATCTTGAGTTTGCAAAGATTCTATGTAAGATCCGAATTGTTTTTACTTTACGATATCATAAAATCGTAAGATCTTAAGATTATAATCAAGATCTTAACAACCATGATATATAATATAACAATACAACTTATTTCTTTGTTCAACAAAATTTTCTAAGATGACATCAACTGAATTGATACTTAATGGTTAGAATTAGGGCCGCAAACGGGCTAAATATAAAACAAAGCGATTTAATGTTGAGCATTTTATAAATATAAAAACAGAAATAAATGAATATCAAACCTTACTTTTCAAACATCACATTTTATATTTAAAATGATTGTAGGCGAAACATCGATGAAATAAGTTTTTTATCAAATGTTAAATTTGTAATTATGAGATGTTGAACAATAACCAATAAGGTTATGATTAGCAAAAATTTAAATACTAATATGTTAATCATAACCTTAGCCAAAGTGGTAGATAAATGTATATAGATTGCTCGTAATAAGGCATGGTCGACAAGCTCTTAAGGTCCCATATATATACAGTCTCTCGAAACTTTGACTCGGCCTCACTTTTTAGGCATCGCTAATTTTAAGGCTACCGATTTACTAAATCTGCTAAAAGCATTTGAGAATAATTATGGGTCTAATTTGTTTTTTAATTCATTTTCAAGCTTACACACGATAGGAATACTAAGCACATTAAGCGAGTTTGTTTATGTTTGCTAAACGAATAAAAATGATCAAGAATTAATGTAGGGGTGAGTAGAAAAAACCGAAAAACCCGAAACCAAACCGAAAACTGAAAAACCCGAACTGAAATAACCGATCGAAACTAGAAACCGATGGTTCGGTTTTTACTTTTTCAAAAACCAAAAAAATTCGTTTCGGTTTTCGTCCAAAAACCGAACCGAAAAAACCGAACCGAACGGAACCGGTTTTATAATAATATATAATTAATATAATATAAATAAATAAATAACAAATCCAATTCGTAAATTCATATTTATTTTGTGGGTGATTTTATAATTTTTTATATATATATATATATAGAGGAAGGTTAAAATAAAAAGACAAATATTCGTGAGAAGGATAGAAAGTAATTTTTTTTTTAAAGTTCTCGAAAAATTCAAAAAAAAATTCCATTAAATCAGGTATGTTGGTGCATAAAACTTTTGTAAAAGAAGTTTTTCTAATTTTGAGTTTTTATACGTTTTTTTAATGCGCAAAAAAAGAAATTTTGATGCACAAATTTTTCGACTTGTTATAGTTTGATGCGCAATAAAATTTTGATGCAAAAAGTCAAAAGAAGTTGGGTACAAAAACGAATTTTTGATGCACAAAAAACCGATTTAATGCACAAACGTTTTTTTTTATAAATTTTTTTCGGCCAAACTATCCACTTTTAGAAAAACTTCTTTTACAACTTTTTCATGCACCAACATACACGATCTTGTGGAATTTTTTCAGAATATTTTGAGAACTTTTTAAAAAAAATAATTTTTTTTATCCTTCTCACGATTATTTGTCTTTTTATTTGATCTATATACATATATATATATATATATATATATATATATATATATATATATATATATATATATATACACATATATATATATATATACATATATATATATATTTTAAAAGCCAGTCTTAGGACTTGGCACCTCACGAAAGCCAAAGTACACAACTCCCGATCCATTAAAATAATAAAATCAAACTTTGCGGAAATAGTCTCTGGTTTATTGGTGCATTGCAAAGTGAGTCATTAAGGATTAACTTTGTAACGGAACGATAACTCAGGGATTATTTTCGTAAAAAATTTCTTCAACAATTTACGGAAATAGTCTTTGGGGTTATCGGCCCGTTTCAGAATTAGTTCCTCACGCTCCGCGACAGAGCGTGAATTGCAAACCTTGTTTTATATAGAAACCAAATTGTTATAGAAATGTTCTCATAACATGAAGATGAGAAAACAATTTTTTTCTTAAACTTTTGGTTGCGGTTTTTTTCTCAAACTTAGAACACAACATTTTATGGTTGCGATTTCCTCAATAATCTTTATATATATTTTAGATTCATTTAGATCATGATTTATCACCTTAAAGTTATTAATAGAAATAAAAACAGTTTTGCAGTATATTTTGGAAAATGAATAACATGCCTACAAGTTAAACATAAAAATATGATTGGTGGATTTAAAATATTGATTGGTGAAAAATATTTTGGATGGATTAGCTCTATTATCAGGTTTATTTGTTAGGCATAATATAAAACGTAAATTTAGTTTATATAAAATAAATTCTTTACATATTTTTCATTAATACCCCTAATAAATCCAAACTTGATATACATCTTTTGCTGTATT
>BQNB010079907.1:0-25124 GCA_026074375.1 Tanacetum coccineum | reverse complement strand
GTGCAATTAAAGAGAGCTATAGATGGTACTAAAGAGCTCTTGTTGCCAAACTTCTTCAATTTTGGTTAACAAAAGCTAGTACCGATAGGCTTATCGTTAGTACCGACATGCAAAGTCTGTACCGCTATAAAGCCATTGGAGAAAATACCATCGAGGATCTAAAGTGTAAATTGTAACGGTTTCTTTGATCTTGGGTTTGTTCAACCTATATAATCCCATCTCAATCACACAATTTACTCACCTAAAATCTCCTAATCGCTATCTTTCAACAACCCTAATATTTTCATCACCGACAACTATTAATTTGTCAAGTATGGCGGCTCTTGAATCATGCCATGAACACAACATGATCGCTTATTTAGAGAAGACTGATGGGAATGCATAGTTCCATGAGATTATGGACTTTCTTACACGATGCTCAATCTACTATGCTCTCACTGTAAGTCCTGTAGTCTCTACTACCTTTGTTGAATAGTTCTGGATGTCTGCTAAACCTAAAACAATCAACAATGTTGGGTATATTACTGCCACAGTTGCTAGCAAGCCTGTGACTATCTCAGAGGCATCAATAAGAAGTGATCTTCTTTTTGATGATGTTGATGGGATATATACTTTGAACAATCAGGCTATATTTGATACTATTCAGCTAATGGGGTATGAGGGGGACCTAACTGTCTTAACATTTAACAAAGCCCTATTTTCACCTCAATGGAAATTTCTTTTTCATACCATGAATCACTGCATAAGTTCTAAAAGCACTTATTGGGATCAAATTCCTACTAATATTGCCACCGCAATGATTTGTTTAGCAACTAATCAAAAATATAATTTTTTAAAATTAATTTTTGATGGTATGATGAGACACTTGGATGCAAAGAAAAAGTTTATGTCTCCAAGATTTATTTCGGTCTTTTTGGCTACATAGTTAAAGAATGTGCATGTTCCTTTGGATCACTTCCCTATTAATGCCCTGACTAGTAAGGTTTTGTCATTTATGGTTAAAAAGGGTAAAAACTTTTCAGGGAATGTCACACCATTATTTGACACTATGTTGGTTCAACCAACAGAGGATGAGGGTAAAGCTTCAAAAATACCATCTGAATCCTAACCAATACCCTCTTCTCCTTACCCAAGTGAAGACAAACCTGAGTCACAGCCTGACCCATCTCACAGACCTTCTCCTTCAATCCCTATTTCTGATTCCAATCCAGAGGGTTCTGGTGCGAATCATGGAGATCAGTCATCCAGTAATAGATCCCTATCAGGGAATGGGGATGGCCTAACACTCCAAAGTGTATATGATCTTTGTATTTCTTTGTGTAAACAGGTCACAATTCAAGCTAAATAAATTAAAGATTTGAAGGCACAGATCAAGAAGCTTAAGAAGAAGGCCAGTGATCACACACCACAAAGCTTGGATGAAGAGTGTTTCCATGAAGACAAGATTGGCAGGAAAGAAATCTATGTAGAAAAAGTAGATGCAGAAGGAGTCTGTATCTAAACAGGGGAGGAAAACTGCCAAATCTAATACAACTGCACACAAGGATCAAGCTTTTGATGATCTTGATGATTTTGATGTAATGGATTACATAGAGACTGAGGATGCTCACAATGAAAAGGGAGTAAGTAATGAAGATCAAGTTAGTACCCCCAAGCCAGATGAAGGTACTGACAAGCCAAAAGTTAGTACCGACAAGATTGATGAAGGTACTGCTGAGCTTAAAAATGAAAATTCAAATGAAAATGCTACTCCAACAGCTACTCCAACAGTTTTTAGAGATGATGAAACCATAGTTGAGTTTCTGGTATCCATGAGCCAAAATAAGGCTAAGCAAAAAGGAGTTGAGATTAAAGATGCTGAAGACTTTGATAGACCAAGGCTTCAATGTTAACAATGTTCTTGTTGATGTAGGCCTCTTAACAATGATCTGGCTAAAGAGGAAGCTACTAAGGCTACACTTATAAAGGATTATGATGATATCCAGGCTAGAATTGAAGCTGATAGCATTCTAGCTACAAGGCTTCAAGAAGAAGAGAGAGAAAAGTTCACTATTAAAGAGAGAGCCAAATTACTTCATGATACTATTGATGCTCAAAGGTGATTTCTTGCACAACAAAGAGCAGCTAAAATCAGAAGTAGACCACCTACAAGAACTCAGCTAAGAAACCAAATGATGACATATTTAAAGCATGTTGGAGGAAAGAAGCATTCTGATCTGAAGACCAAGAATTTTGAAGAAATACAAGTTTTGTATGAAAAGGTAAAAAGGTCTGATGAAAACTTTATTGCTATTGGTTCTGCTGAGGATGAGAGGCTAATAAAAGATGTGAACAAGAAAGCTACTGGTATAAAGAAGGATGCCAGTAAAGAAGACGAAATTACCAGAAAGAGAAAACTTGGCACTAGGAAAAAGATGAAGTCAAGGAAAAGAAGATTCAGACAAGATACTTTTCAGGATGATCAAACTGATAGTAAGAAAGAGAATGAGGAGCTGAGATTATGTTTAACAATAGCTACAGATGAGGACAAGGAGGTAGATTATGAAATATTTGACAAGAAGTATCATATCATAGAATGTAAAACTGAGTATCTTGGAACTAAACCACAGTTTGATGAAACTAAAAGATTAGAAGAGATTAATCTAAATGTGGTAATTAGAAGCAATGGACAGAGGAGATACTTTAGTACCCTGTATATCAACTTGTGATGGACGGATACCAAGATGAGATACCCGAAGGTTTTAACAGAGTACTTTGGGGATATTTGATGATTATGTTCAATCCAGATGATGAAGATGAGTTTTGGAACTCACAGCAGGATTGGAATGTAGTCAGTTGGAAGCTACATCGTTCCTCAGGGGTACATACTTTAATGACTGAGGCAGGATTAGTCATTCACATGCTTGTAGAGAAAAAATATCCTTTGAGAAGGAAAGTACTGTTGCAAATGCTGGAATTAAACTGAGCATCTTGGAATTAAACCACAATATGATGAAACTAAAGACTTCGAGGAGATTAATCTAAATGTGGTGATTAGAAGAAATGGACAAAGGAGATATTTTAGTACTCTAATAAGGGTGCTTTCCATATTTGATAGAGATGATTTGAGTGTTGTATATCAACTTGTGATGGACATATACAAAGATGAGATACCTAAAGGTTTTGACAGAGTACTTTGGGGAGGACTTATGGTTATTGTTCAATCGAAGTGATTAAAGATGGTTTTGAACTTAACTGCAGGATTGGAATGTAGTAAGTGGACAGCTACATGGTTCTTCAGGGGTACTTACTTTAATGACTATGATGAAGGATTAGTTCATTTATTATGCTTGTTGGAGGAAACAGTTATTCTGTTGAAAGAAAGTCTGGTACAAATGCTAGAATGAAATTTGGGAATTGAAGAAGGACAATACTATGCTCATTGAAGTTGATAGATTTGGTCAAGGAGTTAATTGTAGAGTTGGAACCTAAAAACTCTGATGGAGATGAGAAGGATCTTTGAGTGTTGGTTTCAAAACCACACAACAAATGGTCATCAGGTCACCATGTTTAACAGACATAAGAACTGACTAGTCTCAAATCCGTTTATGGTTGAATATTTACCAAAATTGTATGGTTCTCAACTCACCTTGCTTCACAGTAAAGAGTTGTCTAGTCCAGGATCAAACAGTTCCTGGTAAAGACAAATCAAATCTGTTGGTAGCTGATAGTTTTCTAATAGCTATATGGTTATCAATGCACCATGTTATGGCAATGAAGCATTGACTAGTCCAAAAGCAAACGATTTTTGGTAAAGACAAATCAAATCCGTTGATAGTTAATTGTTTTCTTAAAAACTATTAGGTTCTCAATTCACCTTGTTATTTAAAATAAGTAATTGGCGACCCAGAGAAAGACTATGGTTAAGGAAACATCAAATCTGTTAATGGCTGGTGGTTTTCCAAAAACTATAAAGCCAACTTAGTTGGATTGTTGCAGAAAAGATGTAGCTGCGTTGCAGACAAACTGAGAAGACAAGGATTGTAAGTTGCTACGTGATCAAGATAATGGTACAAGTGTTCAATATTATCAAAAGTAAAGATCCAAGAATGATACAGAAAAGATCAAAGGTACTTAAGTTTATCTCAGATTGAGTCAAAGATTTGACAGAGTGTTTGATATGTGTGAAAACACATATCCAGTTTATATCAAAATAAACCCATTAAAGACCAAAAACATAATAAAAATGGCAAAGATATGCTTGTTTTTATGTTTTGTATGTGCAGGTACGGATAAAGCAAAAACCATAAGAAAAACGGTTAAAACTGGGCAAACACGAACACAAGAACGGAAGAGCACTCAAAAAGCCAGGAGGAAGCTATCAAAGTTAAAAAGTTAACTCTCAGTCAAACCCTAGTCAAACTACAGTCAAACTTGGTCAACAAGTCAAATTGTCAACTCGCAAAAAGACAAATCCAAAGTTACCAAATCAGTCCCTCATTTATAAACCAAATTACAAAACAAACCCTAAATGCCCTAACAGTCGTTATCTGTTTATTAATAAAAGATAACGACCGTTATCTTTCTATATTAACCAAATCCAATGCCTGAGCCCAAATTCTTTATACCCCGGCCCAAACCCAAGTTAACACCCGGGTCAAACAAATCAAACAACCCCTTATAAGTAAAAACGAGCGGGAAAAGTGGTTTTACCACTGTTCACCCGACTTCGACCCTTTTCACCCAGGGTCAATTCAAAGGGCTTTTACCAATTGGGGGCCAAAAAGGATAATTCAAGGGCTCAAGTACACGATGGCAGCGACAAACGTCATTCACAAGCTCTCATTGGCTAAGACCCAAAAAGGAATGCCACATTTGGATTGAAGGAAGCACAAAGGAAATGGCAATTTACACTTGTTACACTCTCAAAAGAAGCACAAGCTGTCTCAATCACAGATTGCCAAGCTGGCAATCCTTGTGAGATAAGATGTGATCCAACGACTAAGTTTACTCTTCCAATAATTGAGAGAATGTACGGACAAGATTGGAGAAGCCATATCTGCCCCCAAGAGGCCTAGAAGATTCAGAAGATGGCTATAAATAGCCCTTCACTCCTCACACACAGTTATCTTTTTTTCTTTACCTAGTTTTGAGCTTTTAGATTTTTTTAAGAAATTTAGCTTAAGTTTTCAAGTTTTAATTAAATGTAATTTTCATTTAAACATTTGTAATTTTCTTTTCAAGTAATGTAATCAAGTTTTTTAGTTAATGAAATTTGAATTCTCTTTAATTAATTTCTCAAAAGCTCTCTATAAGCTCTAGTGATAGTATATGGATCAATAAGCTCTTATAAGCTCTCACAAGTCTATAAGCTTGTGATTGAGCTTAATTCAGTCTTTAATTCACTTAAACTCTAAAATCAGTTTTAAATAACCTTTGATTATTGGATTAAGAGCTAATGGAAGGGAAGCTAGCCATGGATGAGCTTCCAAGGACTTATACTGGCTTATCCATAAGGATAAGCTAAAGTTGTTGATGCTCATTTTGAGCTTAAAATTTCACCTTTTGTTTGCCTAAGGTTCCTGTAAGTATCCTTTATCTTTAAATTCTAGTTTATAAATATGCTTGCTTGCTTATCAAGTGCTTATTATACTTTCTATTTAGCTTATTTGAGCTTATTATCATCTTATATGCTCATCAGTCTTAATTGATCATCTAGTTTTAGTTAATATAGTTTAGATTTTAGTGTTGCAATTTATGTCCTAAAAATCATTAAAAAACCAAAAATAGTTAGCATAGTTTGTAGATCTTAGTTTCTAGCTAATTTGATTGTTGATTTATGTTTGTTAAGCTGGTGAAAAGCTGTTTATTATCTGGTAATAGGGGATTGTTAATTAGATTTTCATTTCACTAGCTTAAATAAATGTTCATTAGTATAAAGGAGTGTTTGGTTTAGTGCTGTTTGACCCTTAAAAGTCAAACTAAGTTGTGATCTTTGCTTAAGTCATTTTAATTTTCACTTTTAATCAGTAATAAGATTGTTTTCTTAGGTTAGATTTCAAAATATAAAAAGTTTAAGCTTAATCTGTTTGTCTTTGCACCAGGGGAAATCTATCTTTTCTAGCTAGTTAGAATTTTTGATCCATGCTTTCTTAGGTATGGATTTTGATTGTTAAGTGCTCATTTACACTCATTTGGAGTGTCTAGTGCATGTTTGACCCATTTGGTCACCTGCATTTGTGTTTTGTCCCTTGGTCAATTGCATCAGCAGTAGTAACAAAAGTTACTTTCTGATGGTCTTTTGAAGCTTCATTTTAAGCTAGAATTTGTAGGTTTTAGATTTTAAAATTTAGTAAGTTTATAGATTAGATATAGTTTAAAATAGATTAAGTCTTGAATTCAAATTTCTAGCTTATTTCTTAGGTTAATTAAGCCTTAAAAGTTCATCAAAAATATCAAAAAGCCAAAAACAGTAGCAAGTAGATCCTAGCTTCTAAGCTTAGATTTTTAGCTTATAGTATTTGCTTTTATAGTTTGAATTTATAGCTTATGTTTAGGTTATTAAGTTTTCAAAAGTTGAGCTTCTGTCTTAGCTTATTCTAGGATATAGCTTATCTATTTTTTTTAAGTCTTAAGTGCTTATTTCTGAGTTAACTGTTTTAATCATTAAATTTAGGAGTCCTATAGTGTTCTTGGTTAATTTAGCTTTTCATATTTAGCTTCTACATGTCATAAGCTATCTAGAACAGCTTTTAGATTTGAATTCGAGCTTAAAAAGAGTTGTGTGCAAGCCTTTGAAGGATAAGGTAGTTTTTAGCTCTTAAAAGCTAAGTCACTGAAAACAGCTTCTTCATAAGCTATTTTTGAGCTTAATTTTGAGTTTAAGCTTATAGTTGTTTTGTTAAAGTTGTCCAAAAAAGCTCAATCTAAAACTTTTGTTCTTTAAGTTTTTTATAAAAACCAAAAAAAGGGAAGTAGAAGTCAGGGTGAGCAAGACTCGAACCCCCGACCTCAACACCTCAACCTTTTATAAACACACACACACCCCACTCCTTACCGCTGTGCCCTTGGGTCTTTTTCATAAGACCCTTGCACACTTTATTCTTTATATGCATTTTGGCCAATAAGCCTTATAAGCTGTCACAGCTTATTTCACAGCTTATTTAATAAGCTGTGATCTCGGGCTTATTTTTCCTAGGATTTAAAATTGTTTAGCTATTTCTATCATTTTTCTATAATTTTAGAGGTAATTTAGTATTTTTATCATTTATTTTCATTAAAAAAACTTTAAAAAATATAAAAATATAGAAGAATAAATCAAGAAATTAAATCTTTTTTAGATAGTTTCTTTTATCAAAAATTTTCTTTTATCATATTCTAGGTTTAGATTGAAATTTACTTTTGTATGGTTAATATTTTGAAAATTCATTTTTTTAAGAATGGGATTCGATCCACGTTCTCGTTTTCTTCGTTTTTAGCTTAAATTACTCTCGGTTTAGAATTTCCTTAGCTTTTTTACTTTTGAATAGTCATTTAGAATTAGAAAAAGTTTAGAAAAGTATTTAGGGTTTAATTTTAGTGTTCAAGCTTATTTGTCGTGTTTACTTTATTTCCCGTTATCGTTTTTTTCGTAGTTAGATTTAATTGTGCCTTTATTTACTCACTATTAGAATTTTAGAAAACAAATCATCTTCGAACCAATTTAAGTCATTGTCCAAATAACAAACGAGGTCTCAATTTCATAAGTCTTTGGGAAAACGACCCGGTAATCACTTACCGGTTAAAACGTATAGTATTTTTGTAAGATTTTTCCTACTACATTTGTCCTCAAGGGTAGTTTTGGAATTTTCTATACTTCGGATATTATTACGTATATTATTGAAGAGATCAATTTTTGGCGCCGTTGCCGGAGATTTGTGATTAAAATTCTTTCATTTGAAGTTTGTTGATCGTGATTTGGAGAACCTTTCGTCTTCGAAAGTTACGCTTTTAAGAAAATCAAAAATATAAAAAGTAAAAAATAATTTTCTTTTCTTTTCAGTATAAGTAGAAGTTTAAAAACAAAAATACAAAAATATTTGCTCTTTTCTAGTTAATTTGTGAATTTAAAAGTTACAAAGTTGGTAAACGAACACCAACAAATAATACCTTCAATTGAGGTATTATCCATAATAAGTTCTCAACTCGAATTAAAGATTTAAAAACTTACCATTTGTGTCACTTACGAGATACGGCACACCTTAAAAAGTTAAATTTTAAAGAGCTATCGTGAAGTGAGTTTGATTATTTGGTTCAAGTTGTCTTTCTCGTTATCCGTTAAAATTAGTTTGTGAATAAACTTTTGAAAAAAAACTAAAAATATTTTTCTATTTTCCTTTAAATAGTGCATGCGCACTAGACGCTCCAATTATCCTAATAATTCAAACGTCACAATTCCAAGACGTCGGAGAAGACAAGTTTCTAACATAGTCGAACCCGAGATTCGAACTATTGTTGCACCAATGGCTGAGCGTACCATGGAGGAGCTACTCCGTGCCCCCACGGAAGGGTACGGAGAAGCTATTGTTTTACCAGAAATCAATGCCGATCATTTTGAGATTAAGACGAATTTGCTTCAGTTGGTTCAAGCTAACCCATTTTACGGTCATGAGAGTGAGAATCCTCATGCTCATATTAATATTGTCAAAAGAATTACCTCATTAATGCACCTCGAGAGCCATTCGTCTTCAATCAAGAGCCCGTGTTATATTCTTCGCTAGTCTTACAATTACCACAAATGTTGTTACATGTTGTGGTGATTCGTTAGATGATAATCTTTTGTCAACGATGTACTAGCAAGTCTTGTGGGAACTGGTGCTCATATTGGTTATAAATTATCCACCAAAAGCTCCGATTTTCTCCTATCCAGAACAATGCAATCAAACCATTAATGAACTCCCACAGACTTTGCCAAGTGTTCATCCAACATTCAATTCTGAAGATAAGAATTCATTCATTTATGATTCCAAACCTAATTCTTTCAATGATTCTCCAAGTGTTTTCACCCACCCTCCACAGCTCCAGTTTGAGACTTACTTGTGTGAGTTTGTGAAGATTTTCCTTTTTACCTTTGTCCTCAAGGGTAAATTGGTAATTTTCCATCATATATTATATTTTATAATTACGTATATATAGATTCTACCGAATCAGTCCCGCAGACCAGCGTATACCACTCTTTCAAACCCTCAAGGTGTGATCTATAAAGACAAGCTGAAACGAAAGAGATTCATGCGGGCTGACGAGCTTCACAAGTTCAGTGACGACACTCTCATTTTAGTTCGTGACACTCTGGATCAAATGCTTCATGAGTTACACTTGGGGTATAACTCAGCAATAAGGAGGAGGCTATGGAACATATTGGATCAGCAAAGGACCCGCATCATGATCAAAGCCATCAATCAAAAGCTGCTGGATAGACGAATCATGAGGAGCTTGGAAAAATTTATTGGTGGTAGGGAATACGGGGAAGACCTTAGACTGCTTCAGCGGACAATATGACTTTGACATACTTTGTCCTTCTCTTTCAGGTCATTTATCGTAATTATAAAACTTGTAAATATATAAATAAATATTGTAGGACTAATAATAGGCATATATAGTGTTTGAGTACGAATTTTCAAGAATTTCTTAGTAAATTCAAAAAATTTCAAATTAACGTACTCAAACACCATATAATTCCCTCATAAATTGAGGGGGAGCATCAAAATGTTCCCAATAAAAGGTTTGATATATAATTAGGACATTTTTCTCCCCAAATAATTTTCATACATATTTGAATCAATTGATATCCAAAATATCAAGAGATTTGACATTTTTGATAAGGGGAGAAAATATGATTAAAATATATAACTTGTAAAAATAAGATTTTAATGACTCTAGTGCAACTTCTTCCTCGTATGTGCTAAACATTTTTGAATATCGATGCACATATGCAGGGGGATCAATTTTGAAAGTTAAAAACCATCGAGGTACTAAATGTTTTGATTTATATCACAAAGTACCTTGATCGATGTTTTCAAATGGTTTTAAGGCTGAAAACAATACCAAAAGACCGACCATGTATTTAATTAATTGGAGTTATAAGGTGGTTAGGTATAGGTTTTCGTTCTCATGATCCGGCCAGAACCGGAGGGATCTACCCAGGGACATTTCATTAGATAGAATATAAGTCCTTAGGTATGATATAAAAGGAGTAAAGTGAGAAAAGGTAATAATGCCGACTGAGACAGAGCTAGCACTGGAACAAACCCAACAAGGTGTTATTTATGATGTCTCGGTAAGCATTGAAAGGGTTGAAGAATGAAAAAGAAAAATTAAGATAAATGATGAAAAGAAAGAAGCCCTCCTTACACTTAGGCAGAAACTGGGTCAATACATATGCTATCAGAAACACTAAGCTGTTGTCTAGTATTAAAGATAGTCATCATAGACCCAGTGATGGGATGCACAAACCCTCCCCAGCCACTCAAGGTCTCTCAAAAGACGCTTGTTTCAATTCTCCCAGAGATTACACACATTTCTATCGACTTTCTCACTCCGAGTTAGTTGGTATTGAAAAGGTGGCAGTCTGCTCCAGCCTCCGATTACCAAAAACCTAATGTGCATTATTGAGTCTAGAGCCAATAAAGAGATAATCCATAAATCTCACTAGGACACTATTTCAATATATTTGTTGCTCACACACTGTGAAAACAAGTAATATCATAAGAGTCCTACGCATTATCCTTGTGATATTGCCAGAACATCAGAGTGATACTTAAGTATTCACAATGACGATGGAAATCCTTCCAGAGCCAACATCAAACAAGCTCTGTGGTAGGTGACTTGTGAGATCCTATATGGATCAAACTCGTTTACACTGGATATCGATTCGGTCCCGACTATGAATTGATGGGTGATGAATTTTAAAATGCATAAAACTCTCAATGTGTCACAAAATCACTTTAGCAAGTGACACGTCAACTGATTTTCAAATCAAAATTTGATTCACTCGGTGAGACTTTTTCAAACCGGTTCACTCATACCGTGTTGTCTGCTTTGAGACGCTCCGGTAATGAGAACGACTAGTGCAGCTGCGAAACCATGTCAAGGAGATTCTTCAGAATTCTACTTGATCACAAGCAGTATTTATACTGATTAACAGGGAACCGTGGTTATTACAACTGTATTCGAAGAAGTGACAAAGACACTCTCGTCCATATATGTTTTTTATCACTAACACATTCATGCAGGTAATCCCGATGGTGGCTGCAGCTGGGTCAAGACAAGTCAAGATTCATAACCACATGCTCATACTCAACCGACAAATGTAAAGACATTATGAAAGCTCAAGTACATGTTTCAAGACTTCCGCTACTCTGATACCACACATCCTTCTTGAAGCGACAAAGTGTTAAAGTTAAAGAACTTTAAGAAAGATGCTTTATTCAAGCTTTCAAGTTAAAGATCAAGTATAGTATGAGCATGTCGGTCCGAAAGTCACAAGTATACAAGATGGCAAAAGATCACAAGATGATGATAAGAGATTATATTTAGCTGATGATCTCGAGAAGCTCAAAGTTCACATGCAAGTCAAGCTTAAAGGAACAAGCTCAAGCCTAAAGTATAAAGATCACTATGCATATCACAAGTTGAAAGATGAAGAATCAAGACTACGAGCAAGATTGAAGACATTCATAGAATGTTAAGCTTAAAATATTTGCAATCTGGAGTGACCTCCCTTAGGGGGAGATTGTTAGGAATCGAGAAAAGACTCAGTCACTCCTAAAATATGTAGCTCGTAGGTCTTACATAGTTTTTGGAACCATAGTAAGGTAGAAAGGCCAAAGCCCATGTAAGAGCCCATGGTCGGACACATATGATGTATAAGTACCCTATCCATAGCTTGGAGAGGGTGTTCGTTGGTTTCATTTTCACACACACTCTTTAATCTAATATTCTCTCTTTCTTTCTCTCACTAGAAACCTTCCTTCCATCTTTTTATCTCTCTAGTTCTTCATTAATTGGTTAAGTAGTAAGATAAAAGACATATTCTACACAAGACGTATGCTCTTTACTTTTCACATATGATTTTAATATCTCATTCTATTTTTAGTTATCCTCACTTAAGATTAAGTTTTTGGATACTATTTCTACAAGATAAAAGATGGAAGAATGAACGAGAATTCTTAGTTTTATTATGCTTTAAAAGTGTTCATCTTAACCAATCTTTAGAGAAATAACATCATTTGTATGGAAGAAAAACTTTTCAGAATACGATTGATTCGCATGAGAGTGAGTTTTCCTTTTAATAAAGTGACTTTGAACCCCGAAGATACACTAATTTGCTAAAGGGATACATGTAGAAGTATCAAAACACTAAACAAATGAACACAAGAAAGTCTAGAGAGAGAAAGTAGGTTGAAACACTTAGTGAGAGAAATAAGGAACTTGTATTGATATGAAAATAACCAAATGAACAACCAATCCTCTCCAAGGTGTGGAGAAGGGGTATTTATACCTATCTTAGGCCGGTCACACATACGGGAGACTTATGTTAACCTGGTTAGCTTGGTAAGTTTCCAAATATTATGCTACGAGCTATTCTATTACATATTGGAAGTGACCGAGTGTTTTCTCGATTTCTAACAATCTCTCCTTAAGGGAGGTTAGTCCAATTTTACAATACCTTAAGCTTAGCATTCTATGAATGTCTTTAATCTTCTCTCGTAGTCTTGTTTTCATGATCTTTATCTTGTGAATCTTGATGTAGTTATCTTTAGACTTTTAGGCTTTAGCTTGTATCTTTGTCTTGACTTGGATGTGGCGATACTCTGTGCTACTAGAGATCATCTACCAAGTATAATATTCTTACGCCACTCTTGTAAATCTTTGCCTTCTTGTGATTTTGTGAACTTTTTAGATACCTGACATAGATTCATACTCTTTCTTGTTCTTGAAGCTTTGAACAAATTATCTTTCTTGAAATTCTTCAACTTTAATACTTTGTCATTTCAAGGAATACGTGTGGTATCAGAGTAGTGGAAGTCTTTTGAAACATGTACTTGAGCTTTCATGATGTCATTACATACGTCGGTTAGGTATGAGCATGTGGCCATGAATCTGACTCTTCTAGGACCAGCTGCTGCCACCATCGGGAATACCTGCAAGTTTAGGTTAGTGATAATCAACAGATATGGACGAGAGTGTCTTTGTCACTCCGTCGAATACGGTTGCAATAACCACGGTTCCTCGTTATTCAGTATAAATACTACCTATGATTAAATAGAATTTCGAAGAATCTTTTTGATAGGGTTTCGCAGCTGCGCTAGCCGTTCTCATTATCGGAGCGTCTCAAAGCAGACAACACGGTAAGAGTGAATCAGTAAGTTGCTATCTTCCCGATTAAGTCGTTAGTTCGTGTTCAGCTTTCCTATGTCCAGATACCCTTGTGAGGCTTCCCATGGACATAAGATTGAAAATTAATTTAGGAAAATTAGTCGGTGTGTTAAGATGTAAACGGTTTTTATAACACACCAACAGTTTTAACCTTTTTAAAATTCATTCGTCAATTCATAAGCTGGACTAAATCGATATCCAGTGTCACAAGTTTGATCAATGTAGGATCTCATAAGTCACCTACCACAGAGCTTGTTTGATGTTGGCTCTGGAAGGATTTCCATCATCACTGTGGATACTTGAGTATCACTATGATGTTCTAGCAAAACCACAAGGATAATGCGAAGGACTCTTAAGATATTTGTTGTTGTCACAGTGTGTGATTCAACAAGCATATATTAGATTAGTGTCCTAATGAGATTTATGGATGATCTCTTTTATGGCTCTAGACTCGATAGTGCACATTTGGTTTTAGTGTTAGATTCGTGATTGGGCTTGGAGCTGTGGATTTGGTGGAGTGATATTGCCACCTTTTCAATATCAAAAATCTCGGAGTGAGAAATTCAATAGAAATATGTGTAATCTCTATGAGTTTTGAAACACGAGTCTTTCTGACCTTAAGTGGTTGGGGAGGGTTGTGCATTGCATCACTGGGTCCATGATGACTATCTTCAATACCAGACAACAACTTAGTGTTTCTAATAGCATATGTATTGACCCGGTTTCTACCTAAGTGTAAGGAGGGCTTCTTTCTTTTCACCCTTTATCTTAACTTTTCTTTTTCACTCTTCAACCCCTTCAATGCTTACCAAGACTTCATCACTAACACCTTATTGGGTTTATTCCAGTGCTAGCTCTGTCTTAGTCTGCATTATTCCCTTTTCTCACTTTACTTCTTTTTATATCATACCTAAGGACTTCTATTCTATCTAATGGAATGTCCCTGGGTAGATCCTTCCGGTTCTGGATGGATCATGGGAACGAATACCTAATCTTAACCGCCTTATAACTCTAATTAATTACAAACATGGTCGGTCTTTTGGTATTGTTCTTAGCCTTAAAACCATTTGAAAACATCGATCAAGGTACTTTGTGATATAAATCAAAAAATTTAGTACCTCGATGGTTTTACTTTTCAGAAATGCTTCCCCTCAACACGTGCATTGATATTCAAAAATATTTAGCACATGAAGGGTGAAGCTCGCACTTTAACCCTTGGAATCACATCTTTAGTCATATATTTTAATCACATTTTCTTCCCTTATCAAAAATGTCAAATCTCTTGATATTTTGAATATCAATTGATTCAAATATGTTTGAAAACTTTTTGGGGAGAAAAATATTCTGATTATTAACAAGCCATATTATGAACATTTTAATGCTCCCCTCAAATTCTGAGGTTATTATGTATATAGTGTTGAGTACGTTAATTTGAAAAAATTTAAATTTATTGAAAAATTCTTGAAAATTCGTACCCAAACACTATTTATACTTGCCTATTATTATAAGTCTATACTACATATTCACATTATTCACAAGATAGGATTTGAGATTGAACCTGACGATGATATGGTACGCATCATCAGTTTGTAGTCTATCTTGAGTTCCAGAGCACCAACCAATCGCTCTAGATTTTTGATGATTCGCCTTTCACGTATATGCTTTTCAATCAACTCGATCATGAGCTATAACCTCTTTCTGTTAATCTCCTTCCACTTTCTCCTTGACATCTCGTCATTGTATCCCGAATGAAAATCGAATATTCTATGATGAAGCTCATCCCGAACTTTCTTGAGTGTCTCGTCCGAGAACTTGTACAGCTCATTAGCCCGCATCACTCTTTTCTGTTTGTTTAGATCTTTGTAGATTACCCTTGGTGGTTTGTATGATGGAGTGTAGAGTTCTTTGAATTCTATTTCTTGAAAGGTATTCTGAGATGCAGTGATGTTAAGTTTCTTCTGGTAACTCTCTACACCAAGCTGTAAATCCTCGACACGTTTTTTTGATGACGAGACTTCTTGTAAACATACGAAGAGCCACAATAAAGTCAATAATGTCACTTTCGTTAAGATGGAATAGCTTGTGTTGAACAGCAAAAAGCAACATATCTTCAATTTCATTCAAGTGTAGATCCATGAAGTCACATTCTTTAAAACTTGTATAGATGATGATCAACTCTTTTCACCACAATCTCTTTCAAGTGACCATATCTATGCAGTTTCTTGACACTAACACTCTTCACACCAAGAATTGTTTGAGTGGAATAGACATTATACTTGGAGAATTTGTTTACCTGAGATCGGTACCAAAGCTTACACATTTCTCCCTAGTGCTTGATCCCTTTCAATGCATCTTTGTCATACCCCACTTTGGTAGGACTCCAAAGCGTAGGGACCATGTCTTCAATTCCTACAATCTCATACTAAGCTGCTTTTGTCTTCGTGATAAACGTAGTGTACATTCTCTCCGAATCAAAAGATTTCAAATACTTTAGATCATTGTTGAAGAAGTAATCAGCAGCAACGGTTAGATGGCCTGGTGATAACCAACTTTTTAGGGTTAATTATATATCAATAATAGTATACGTATTCCGAAATACTCAAAAAATTCCTTTTGACCAAAGGAAAATCAAAAATCTCCCGGGTCGTTTCCCAACAAGGTGTGAATTGAAAATCGTATTACGTTTGTGATCGCGTGATTGAATGGTTCAAGGATTTTTGGATTTGTTTTCCTAATTCTACAATAAAAATGCAAAAAAAAAACAAATAAAAGCAACAATCAATTAAGGCTAAAACACGAATAAGGCTAAAACACGAAAAACGAGAACGGGATTCAAATCCCGTTTTTAAAAAAATGAAATTCTAAAATTTTAATCCTACAAAAGCAAAATTAATTTTTCTAAGTCCTAAATGATAAAAGAAAATTTAAAAAAAAATTATATTTTTTTGACTTTTTAATAATTTTTTATGAATTAAAAACTGTTTTGAAAAGAAAAATTAATTAAAAATAGTAAACATAATGGGAAAATTTTGAAAAAATTATGGAAAGTAGTTTAAACAGTGCTTGATCTATGAAAAATAAAATGGGATTACCAGCTTATTGGAATAAGCTGGTAATAAGCAAAAAGGGGTTGAAACTTAAATGGGGCAAAAAGACTATAAAAAATAAATGGTGAGTAGGGCTAACAGATAGCCCTACTGGTGCCGCTGGTTAAGTGTGTGAGAGTTAAATATGTATGAGTGTGAAGGGGGAGGTCATGGGTTCGACCCCTATGCCTCTCCTTTTTTAGAAAACATTTTAAAAAAAAAAAACTTATAAAACAGACCAAAATGATAAACTTTAAAAAAAGCGACTTTTCACAAAAACACAGAATAAGCAAAAGAAAAAGACAGTTTTGATTTTTTTAATACTAAGTCCTAAAAGGCTAATCTGTTAAGCTACTTGAGGCAAAATAAGCTAAGGGAAATCAAAGATAAGCTAAAAGAGATAAGCTATTACACCTATTAAGCAAGTGGAAACAAAAAATAAGCAAGTAATATAAGCTGAAAAGCAAGAAAAAGTAGATAAGCAAAGTGGGCTCAAACTGTCAAGCAAACAGCCTATAAGGGCACTTTTGGGCTTATTTTTAAGCCCTTTAGTAGAACCTTATGGGTATGAGGCTTATACTAGATTAAAGCTTAGCCTATAAGCTATCTAAAACTACAAAGAAAAGAGAGTTTGAAATTCAGCTAAGCTACTAAAAAGTCAAATGAAAAAGGCTATTTTTACTCAGCACATGCTGAGTGTTTTTCCAAATTTTTGAAAAAGCAAAATGGCTTAATGCAGGCTTCAATTTAAGCTAGAAAATGACTTTAAAAAATGAAATAAGCTAAAACAGATGAACTTAACCTACCAATGAGCTTATGCACAAATTTTAAGAAACTAAAACCTATTTTAACTTGTCTAAATTTGGAACTGAAAAAGGGCTATTTAGAACCTTGACAACTAAAAATTCTGACATATTTTGGTCAAACACAAGTAAACTAAAAGGACAACTAACTAATGCATTAAGACACTAAAAAGAATACTAAAACAAGACTTAAAACCTGGTTTTGAAAGCCTTAATCTAATAAGCACTTATGAACTGTCTTATCACAATAGTTTTAAAGAACTGTTAGCTAAAACCTAAAAACTAACTTTTAACTCTAAAACCTTTATAAAAACTGATTAAAACTACTACAATGAGCTTGTTAAAGAAGGCAAAGTGACCCAAACAAGTTTTTAACTAATTTGACCCACTTTGAGGTCTTAAGCCAAACACCTCTTTAACTTTTTAAAGACCAATTTTAAGCTGATTTAAGATGATTAAAGCCAAGAAGTTTGAACACAGATAACAAACAATAGATATAAGACAATAATAAGCAAAAGGAATTCAAAAATAAGCACAGAAAATAAGCAAACAGAATTAAGCAGTACAAAGGTTATTTAAGGCAGTTTTAAATGAAAACTTAACTAAAGAACATGTAAGCAATACATAAGCATAAACAAGCATAAGACAACATAAATAAGCAAACAATGAGAAAAAATTAAGCAATAATAAGCAGTGATACAGTAATAAGCAAAAAATTGAAAAAGTGAGCTTATAAGAGTCCAAAGCTTTTGGCAAGGGAATAAGCTTCTCTAAACAGCTTATATCAACCTATATGCTTCCTAAGAAGCTCTAAACCATGGCCATCCACAATTTACCATGCTCCATGAATGAGTGACTGAATTTTTGGTGATTTTTGTGATTTTTTTTTGTTTTTAGACAGAAAAGTAAACAATCTTTTATATAAGCTTTTAATGACTCAAAAGCTTATATAAGAGCTTAATCAACAGTATTTAAATGACAAGTAATTTAAATGATAATGGTCAAAGAAAACTTGAAAATTTCATTAACTTAAGAAAAAGTACAATGCTTGAAATTTAAATGACAGTAATTAAAATGACAAGTAATTAAAGGACAGTGTTTAAAATGGACAAATTTTGTTAATACTAGATTGGACTTAACAAAAATTCGACAAAAGACTAATTTGCTACAAATGCCTATATTTATACTAAAGGCTTCAAGTCTTCAAGTGTTTCTTCACTGAGAGAGTTTAAGACTGTGTTTGTTGTGTGAGAGAGATCCCATGATCTAACCCATTTGAAAACATTTCTCGGTGCCTCAATCCAAAACGATCATAACCCTTCATTTTTTGTAATTTTCCTTCAACCAATGGAAACAAAGGGGATTGCCAAGGTGGCACTTGCCCCATGTAAGTGAGAGTGGTGGGTTTTTGTTTGGTAGTTGCAGGGGTGAGTGAAAACGAAAGGTGAATAGGGACAATAGGGTTTTGGCGGGAATGGGGGTTTAATTGGATTTGTTTTTTGTGCAGGGTAAGGGTTTGGGAAGTTGGCATGTTTAGTCCCTGAATTTATATGGTTTTATTTCACCCATCTTCCTTCTGTGGTGTAAAGGTTTTTATGGTACGGCAATTTTGGTCCTTGAGGGTGTATTGTGAGTTTACACTCACAGTCCCCAAGGACTAACAACAGTTAAGTGTCAAAGGGTTTAGGGCTTAACAATAGTTAAAGGCTGTTTGGGCTTTTAGTTTGGTTTGGGTCGTATGTATTAAAAAGGGAATTGGGCCCAATTTGAGATAAAGGCTTATTAAAGCCTAGTCTTGATGGCTTATTGGGCCGACTTGGCCCAATAAAAAGGGTTGGGTTGGCCCGATAAGTTTTCTTCGATTTCGTCTTTGACTTTGACTGTTGACTTTTCGGGGTTGACTTTGACTTGGAGTTTGACTTTGACTTTGACTTTGACTTTCACGCTTTTCCATTCCGTGCTCGGTTTTGTCGTTTTTAGCTTAACTTTGAGTCCTTTTGTCGGATATCCGTTTCCTGCACAGTATATGTAAAAACATACAAATACAATGTATTTTTGGTACGTTTTTGGTCATTTAAGTCCGGTTTTAATGGTCAAAGGTATGTGTATTTAGGCACATACCAAAATCCCCCATACTAAATTATTGCCGTGTCCTCACGCAATGCTATAAGTAAACACTTTAGAAAACCAAGAATCTCAATCCCCCTCGACTAATTACCTCGAAAAGTAGCTAAGTGTTCATCAAGGGGAATTAAAGAATCAAGAGTTTAGAAAAGCCCCGTTTTTATCATTTTTAAATATATAGACTTATTCTCACACATTTTTTTGTATTTTTTTCTTTTTCTCTTTTTTTGTACTTTTCATTTCAAGCAACTAACTAACATGTTTGACTTTCGTTATTTTTTAACTTTTAGGGATCATAGAACAAGAAATATTTCAATCCTAAAATGCCCCAAAAAGGATAAATTCATCGTTCCCGACTTTTCACTTATTTCAAACCAAGCTTAAAACGAAATCACCGTTAAATATAAGTTAAGATGCTAACACTACTCATATTTGTAACTTGTGAACTTTTTACTCCCGACAATTATTATATATTAGGTGAATGTGTTTATTTCGAATTTCAACCATGGATCAACGTTTTACAAAATTCTATGCTTCACGTTCCACCCGAGAATAATGAGTTTGAAGGCAAGATCATCCCATGTAGCGACTTTTGTCTCGACACATCCCAACCTTGCGACTAAGTGACCAGGCTTTTGACACCCCATAAAGACTAGTATCGGGACTCACGGACCTTTGGTTTCAAAAACTCTTAGGCTTCCCGTATATACATAGTTTATTTAGAAAAATCACAACTTAAAATGAAATGGTCTTAGTTCAAAAGCATATTTAAATTTAAGAAAAATAGATTTTCCCTATATTTATTAAATCACATTTACTACACTTAATATAATTATTCATCCTTTAAACTAAGGAAATCTTTGACCTTTTAGAAGGCTGCAACATCGGTTGTGAGCCAGCAAGATGCAGCAAACTTTTATCGGTCTCGGATTATTATTCTCACTATGGGCCTTTTTTAGAAGGCTGCAACATCGGTTGTGAGCCGGCAAGATGCATCAAACTTTTATTAGCCCATAGTTTATATTATTCATCATCATTTTTTTAACACTTTATATTGCCATTATATAGAGAAAATTTCGTTTTAGAATATTTAAGTATAAATTTGAACTAAAATTATTGATATCGACTATACTTCAAAAATTGTTGATTTAAGTTTAATTTTCAAAAATAGCACGTATTATTAGTCCGGTTTAGGAGCCTATGGGAGAAAAAGCCACAAACTACACTTATGAGCTCTTAAGATTTCCAACTAATCCTTGTTTAGCATCCAACTCATAATTAACTCTATCATTTTTCGTTCTTCGCAAATTTCCGCGAATGCTTAGTCTAAAAGTTAAGAAACAAGCTAGAGCTCAACACGCTCGATCGAGTCAAAATTTATTCTTATTCTACCCAGCAGAAAAGTCAAAATTATGACAAAACACTTATTTTCTTTTTAAAATTTTTAAAATTTTTTCATTTTTTTTGGCATTTTAGTGGTAAAAACAGGATTACGTGAAAACAACGACTGCAGGCACAATCAAATCGATAGATCCCCTCCATACTAGAACCAAACATTGTCCTTAATGTTTTTAGAAGGGTCTCTACGTAAATCCTAAGCCGTTTATTAAGTATGATTAAAGATAAACGTTAGTCGATAAGATTTGGATATTGGATTCCCAAAATGAAGCTGAGGATGTGAAGCTCTAGTGAACGAAGGACAAAAACCGAGCGCACGAGAGGCTTCAAAAATTCAAGACAATCCTGGACGTATATCACAAAACACGAAACACAAAAATGGAAGAGGCAAGCCTCCTCACAACAACAAAACACTTATTCATTACTATTAAGCTAGCATACTACTACTACGATAATACTAGGATAAGCATGGGTTGCCACCCACGAAGCGCTTGTTTTAGGTCACTTAGCTTGACCCGATCCCCCCATACTTGAACTTGTCAAAGGGGATAGAAGTGGTGACACGGAACATCCAAGATACGAATGTCCTCTTCATAAGAGCAAGGAAAAATCTCCATCGGGCTTTCAAAAATTTTAATGACTTTGAAAGCTTTAGAGTCCCGATGAGATAGTTCCGAGAGAAGAGAAGTATGAACTCTTTTAGAAATGAGAATCCTGGGGTTGAAAACTTTTTCCTCATTTTCGGATGAAAACGAGAGTAGAGTTTCGGACCTGGGAACTTCTTTGTGGAAAGGAAGTTCATAAAGAGGAGGATTAAAATCCTCAAGAATTAAAGAAGAATTAGATATAGATATCTTCTTTGCATTCTTATCCGGAGTTTCACAGTTGGTGACTTCAAAATGGTTCTCATGAATGAGTATACCCGGATTAAATACCTTGTCCTCGTTGTTGGTTGAAGGCAAAGCATCAACCTCATAAAAATCCTCATAGAAAACCAAGTCACACTCAAGAAAAGGAAGGAAATCACTTGATTTAGGTGGATTAAGTTCATCAATCAAGATTTTAGAATCTTTGATTTTCTCTTCCTTAGAGTCAAATGGATCATAATATGTATTATCATTAACAGTCTCAAGATCCAAAAGTTCATCATCATAATCATCCCATAATGGTGGGGATGAGTAATCAAGAGCATGTTCATCGGTGAACATCTCAGAAATGGTATCAACAAGATTGTCATCAGGAGAATTTTTATCAACCGAATCTTCGAGAATAGAATCCATTTCCTCGATAGGATCATGGTTAAGCAAATACTCAATTTCTCGAAGATCGGATTCGGCATCAAAGGGAAGGTAATCAATTCCTGGTGCAAATGTAAAATGAGCGAGTTCATCGGCGAACTCCTCAAGAGAATAGTCGCTAGTCTCAGAAATCGGGAGACAGGTAAAGAAGAAGTGGTACTGCCACTTAAAGAATTATGAAAAGGAGGGAGAGGAGATGAAGGATTACTATTTCCCGGTGGAAATGAATCACTTGCGAGATAGGCTTCGAATTCTTCCCAAATTAAATCACTTTCTTCTAAGAAAGTAAGTGTGGGGGAAGAAGAAGACTTGGTCACGGTTTCCGAAATCAGAGTGGGAATGCCACTCAATGGATTATCATGATATGGAGGGAGATCTATGGTTTTATCAAGATTTAGCAAGTTCTCAATAATGTCTCCCTCCGGATCAAAGATATCATCATTAACTTTCGGTGAAGTTAAGTCGATATGAGAAGTGAGAGAAGAAGTGGGATTGCCACTTAGATGATTTGTTGCAAACAAATCTTTAAGAATTTCCTCATGTGAAACATTGTAGACATCAATCATGTTGATTGATTCTTGATGAGGTTGGGTTGAATATCTTGAAGTGTCATGTCTCATATTCAAGGTTAATCTTTCATTACCGTCACGGAGAATCATCTCTTCTCCGTGAACGTCGATCAAAGCACGAGTGGTCCTCAAGAAAGGTCTTCCCAAGATGAGGGGGACACGAGGATCGCTTTCATAATCAACGATGACAAAATCAGCGGGAAATGTGAACTTTCCAACCAGAACAAAGACATCTCTTGCAATTCCAGCCGGTGTACAAATTGTCCGGTTAGCTAGTTCAAGGGTCATGCGGGTGGAAATAAGCTCGGGTAAACCTAACTTTTTCCAAACCGAGAGTGGCATCAAGTTGATGCTAGCACATAGATTGGCTAGGGCCTTGCACTTGAGTTCACTAAAACCACACGGAATGAGAAATTTCCCAGGGTCTCCAGGTTTCTCGGGTAACTTCTTAAGGATAACTGCTGAGCAATTTTCATTGAGGGGTGTATTTGCTAGCTTTAAAGGAGACTTTTAAGCATCTTTTGGTATTTCGGGATTAGAATCAAAGCATCGACAAGAGAGATATTGATGTAAAGTTGTTTGAACATTTGCCAAAATTTGTAAATTTGGACTTCATATTTCTCTTGTTGTTTTTCTTGGTTCATTCTTAAAGGATAAGGGATATGAGGGTGACGAGGATCCCTTTGGTGAACCACATAATTCTTTAGAGAAGTAGGTTTAGCTTTTTGGACAAGAGGAGGTGGGACCTTAATGGTATACTCAGCGAGTTCTGGGTCCGTTAAAGTCTCCTCTATACGTTCATCCTCCTTCGGGTTAATGAATGGAGGAGGCATAGGAACGGAAGGTCCATCAAGAACAATACCACTTTATGTGGTGATGGCTTTCAATTCACCTCTCGGGTTAGCAACGGTGTTGCTAGGGAGAGATCCCGAACCCGAGGTAGAAGCGGTGTTCATTTGGAAAAAGCTAGCCATCATGTTCTTAAGCTCATTGGTTTGATTTGACATTGAAGCTTGAATCGAAGTTTGCATTTCATTTCTTAACTCATTTTTCACATTGTTAATTTGAGCTTGCATGGCTTTTATATTAACCTCATTTATCTTCTTAATTTTCTCCAACTCACTTAAAGGAACAACTTGATTTTGTTGAATTGGAGCTTGATAAGATGTATCTTGATTGAAATTGTTTCCTCGATTATATCCTTGAGGTTGGCTAAAATGGTTTTGATTATTTTTCACGTTTGGTTGACTAAAACCTGGTGGTCGAATTTGATTAGCCACACTCGGAGGACGATAACCGGAATTACCCTGATTTTAGTTAACCGCGGCTGCTGAAACGTATCCTTGAATATTATCCTGATATTCTAGGAAAGTGTTGCCATCGGCGGCGAGACACTGATAATAAGGATGAGCATCACCACAAGTAACACAAATGTCCTCAACGGATTTTATGGAAGCTAGAGGTGGGGTTGCTTGAAATTATTTGAGAATAGCGGTCATGGCGGTAGTCACAACACTGGTTTGCTGATTGACTGCATGAGTAAGTTTGGCTATCTCAGAGGAAAAATAAGAATTAACATCACTTGATTTCACTTGAGAAACAATCGATTTGTTTCGTGAATTGCAGACTTTGGATTTGTTTTCGATAATCGTCAACACATCTTGAGTACTTCTTTCCAAAAGATTGCCACTGGCGGTAGAATTCAAAGAATCTTGGTCGGTTGGGTTTAAGGCATTGTAGAAGGTATCAAGTTGATGCAATTCAGTAAAACTATGATGAGGGCATGCACGAAGGAGATCCTTGTAACGGTCCCATGCCTCATGAAACGATTCACCAAAACGTTGTTCAAAGTTGGAAATTTCATTTTAGAGATTTGTCGTTCTTGAGGGAGGAAAGAATTCATTGATGAATTTGGAAACAAGATCTCCCCAAGTGAGAATAGAACGAGGGGGTTCTTTTTTGAGCCAATGACGGGCTGCCCTCGCGAGAGAGAATGGGAAAAGCATAAGCTTAATTGCTGAATTAGGCACATCCTTGTATTTTATTGTGGAAGTTATTTTGTTGAACCAATGAATCTGATCATGAGGATTGTGTTTCTCAAGTCCGAAGAATTGGTTCGAAGTCATCATATTAATGAGGCTATGCTTGAGCTCGAAATGCTCAGCAAGAATTGGTGGAACCACGATTGCCTCCGCATAACCCTCGGTGGGTGCACGGAACAATTCCGCCATAGTACGTTGATCGGCCATCGTAACTACGAGAGATTCTTCAAGAGAAAAAGGTTGATTTGAACGTCTACGGTTACGACGTTTCGGATTTGAAGTAGTTAGATTAGGAGAAGATCCACCAACTAGATTCAAAGAAGAGCGAGTGCGCATGCACTAAAAACAAGAACAACACAATATTTTTGGTAACCGGATGTTAAAAGTCCACGGTAGCTCTTTAAACTAC
>BQNB010079906.1:0-30096 GCA_026074375.1 Tanacetum coccineum | reverse complement strand
ACTAAAGTTATCATTTTTAAAAGTGTTTTATAAAAGAAAAATGAAAAATATAAAGAAAAGAGGGCCAAATGTGCCAAGTTTGAAAGTTGTTTTAATAAGGAAAATAGAAAAAACCAAACACAAGGGCTGGTTTTGCAATTTGCTTAAACTTTCTTTACTTCTTTTTCTATTAAACCAGAGGGACCTGTTATGCAATTACCTTAAACCTCTTATAACCCTTTTCTTATAATACTACGGGGACCAAACATGTCACTTTCCAAAAATGTTTATAACTGTTTTTAGGGCTAAAACAAAATGAAAAGAGAAAGAAACATGAGGGGCTAGTTTTGCCTCTTCCCCATACTTCTCTTTTAAACTTGCAACCACCCTGTACCCTACCCGCCAAAACCATACCAGCCTTTCCCACGGTTTCTAGCTCCAAACCACTATCCCAAGTACCTTCCCAGCTCACCCATACCCTTTCCCCACAACCCATTACCCCTATAACCCTTCCCACTTGCAAAGATCACACAACCCAATAACCTTTAAGTGAGATGGGTATATAGAAAAGAAATGGAGGGACTTAGGATGCCTTGGAAACGCTTGTACACCTCAACAACCAAACTCATCCCAAGAACCAAAGAAGAGTTTGGACTTGTATAAAAGAAAAGAAAGCAAGCCGAAACTTCCACACCCTGTTTTTCCTTTCTTTAGTGTAAAATTTAATTAAGTTTGTTTAAGAATTATTAAATCAGTTTGATTTTAAAAGCTTTATTTGTTAATATTCTGTTCTAATTATAAAAAGTTAAGAGTTCTTTGAAATTTCTATGTCAAAATCTCAAGTATAAGTTTAAGTTGTTTAATTCTCTTTAAATAATGTTGTTTTAAAGCCTTGTAATTAGCTGTTTTTTAGTTTTCATAAATTTAGGTTAAGTATTTCATTTCTTAAAATTCTATCATAAGTAGTAGTATAAGGCTAGTAGAGTAACTAGCTAAATCTTTCTAATAAGCTAGTAATTTTAGAGGTCACTTAGCTTAAGTAGGTTCATTATAGTAAGTGTAGATAAAAGGTTTTAGGAGTTTAAGCTTTCAACTAGAATTTAAGTGCTACTTAGTTTAGGCAGTTTTACTTAAAGGAGTGTTTGGATTAGGCTTTCTTTGACTCCTAAAGTCAAAAGCACCTTGTAAAAACTCTTCATTCAGCTTAGTTTAGTCTTATTATAAGGTTTTACAAAGGTTTTAATAGTTAGATTATTAAATTCAATAGTTTAGAGTTTAAAAACTCATCTTTTACACCAGGGCAGCTTTTAGGTGAATGTTAGTTTCAATTTTTAAAGATTTATAGCTTAATAATTTTCTAGTATAGCAAAGATAGGAGTAGTAGTACCTAGTGAGTTGGTTTAGAGGGTTAGAACCACAAAATTTAGCCGGCATCTTTGTTAAATGCCAAATGCATCAGCAGCAAACTGCATCAGCAATAACTTGAACTTTTCAGTTTAATTTTACTTGTTAATCTTTTTAAAACTTAGCTTCTTTCATTTTAGATAAATCTAGTACACATTTTAAACTTCACATAGCATCTTTTAGTTTCAAATTTCACCTAGAAATAAGCTAGTTAGAAGCTAAAATCCAAAAGCTCTCTAAACCCCTACTTTCTGTGACAGAAACTTACAGCTTATTTTCTAGCTTATTCTTTGGTCTAAAGTTGAAAGTGCCTTTATTAAAGTTGTTAAGAATAAGCTGTTGAGTAACTTTGTAGTTTTAAGTTTTGGCTGAAAGCCACTTTTTCAATAAGCAAAAATAAGCCATAATCGTAGGGTCTGTTTGGTAGTTTTTTCATAGTTAAGGGGTACCCGTTTTCTCTATAGTGTAACATTTCCCTAGTTACCCCGCCTACCCTGTTCTTTCCTTTATTACCATTTCTACCCTGTCTTTTCTAGAAAAATAATTAGATTTAATATTTTTCAAAATAGTTTTATAAAATTAGGGTTCTTAGTTTAATCAATCAAATTAGGGTTTAATTAGCTTTTAAAAATTAGGGCTTTTGTTTCTATTAATTTTCTGCACCATTTTAGCATATTAAAACCATTTTTCTATATTTTTCCAGTTAAATTTGTATTTTCTAGCAATTAAAATAGATTTTAGTTATTACTTTTTCTTATAAAAATCATAAAAAATAGAAAAATAGTTGAAAAATTAAAATTCTTTTTGCATTAATTTTCATTTTAAATCTAGTATTTTTGAAAAATAAAAGAAAAATTTTAGTGTTAATTTTTAGAAAAAGTTTATTTTTGTTAATTAATTAAATCTTAGAAAATTCATAAAAAATCCAAAAATTAATAAAAAAATATTTTTCTTTTTTATAAAATTTTCTTTTGTCATTTAGTGTCTAGGAAAAATATAAAATTTAGTAAAGTCGTGGTTTAGATTTTAAATTTCAGTTTTAGCTCGCAATTTACGTTCCGTGCATTGAATTTTGTCTAGTTAATTGTTTAAGTCATGCCATTATATTTTGTAGTTTTAATCAAAAGTTTCAAAAATCCGTTTCTCATTCTTAGCTAAGCGTCGATTCCGAATTATTCTAAATCCTCAATTCCCAAAGTCACGAATTCGTTGGGACACGACCACGAGGAAAAGTACTTCCCGGCATAAAAAAATATAACAATTGTGTTTTCTTTAGATGAGATTTCTACCTTATAATATTCTCTTTGTTTGAGAATATTTTGGAGAAGAATTCTTACGGGATGTAATACTATATAAGTATAAAATTTGACTAGAACACACCACATGATCTAAATATGCTTAGAGCTTTTACTGCCATAATTGGTCCTTTTGTTTAGCTAAAGTTCAAGTAAGTATTCTCTATTTATTTTCTCTAATTTTAGTTTAATTTGGCTTTAGTTAAAGCTTATATGCTATCATTGCTTATTTGCTTATTCTAATTGCTTATTAGAACTTATTTTGTGTTTTAGTTTAGCTTATTACTCTTAGATTTTTCATCTGATTTTTTTACTCTTGATAGTCTAGATCTTTATTTTTCCTATAGTCATCATAAAACTCAAAAAAACCAAAATATTAGATATAATAAGTATTTAATCTTGTGTTTAGAAGCGTGTTTTAAGCCAAAAATCATCTGGTAGTTAAAAACATGTTCATTAGATTTCACCTTATAAGCTGTTTTTTTAAATCTGTCATAATCTAAAAGGGTGGTTGGCATAAGCCTTGTTTGACCAAGCAAAAGTCAATTAATTTGATTAATTACTTGAGTTAGTTGTGTTATTAGCTTAAGATCAATAGGGAATTAAATTTTAATAAGGTTAGGTTTTAAGAAATCAAAAAGTAAGTCTGATATTGGATGTTCCTAGCAACCAGGGAAACTATTATTGCTTAATTTCAGCTTGTAATTTTGATCCTAGCCTTATCAGGCTTGGTTAGTGTTTGAATTTTGTGTTCTAACACTCAACTTGAGTGTGTTTAAGTGCAGAATTTCCCTTAGGAAACCTACACTCTTGGTTTACACTTGTGCAAAGTGTAGCAGTACTAACTCTAAGTTAGTACTGCTGTCACTTTTAGTTAGTACTGCTACTTTTAGACTAGTTTTTAGTTAAGTAGAAGTAGGATTTAGGCTCTTAAATTCAAGTAAGATTAAGTTTAGATATAGCTTAATATAGCTTAGGTTTTAGTTTTCAATTTATTGCTTATTTTCTTAGCCTAATCAGCTGTTAAAAGACCTCTGCATCAGCAGTACTAAGTTAGTTAGTACTGCTGAATCTTAAGCCCCAACTAAGCAGCCAAAAAAATAAAAAAAAAAAAAATATAGGTATTAATAGCTTATCTTTTAGCATTTTATAGTTTAGGTATAGCTTAATATAGATTAGGACTTAAATTTCATTTTCTAGCTTATTGTCCTAGCTTAATTCTGCTATCAAAAGTCATTTAAATTCATAAAAAGCCAAAAACAGTAGGGTAGTAATTTAGCTTATTAATTTTTGAATCTTAGCTTAAGGTGGTTGAATTTTATAGCTAATATTAGATAATAATAAGTAGTTTAATAAGTCTTTAAAGTTTTTAGAGTTTAGTTTATCTTTTTAAGGTTTTAATCTTGATTTGGATTTTGTGCTATTTTGGATTATACCTAATTTGCTTAATCCATGCTTAAATTCAGTAGCTTAAGATGGACCTACTAGCTTTATTTCTTTGAATTTTTAAGATTTAAGCCACATCTTAAAGCTGTTTAGAACATGTTGTGAAAATAGAGTTGTAACAGACCTAATACTGGTAAGTATAACCGTAAAGTCCTGGTAGTCAAATAGTAGTTCTTTAGTATTGAGTAATACTATTAATACTGGCAGTAACTAAGTAAAGGTCTGGCAGTACTAAAGTTAGTACCGGTAGAGTAGCAGTAACTAGAGTTAGCACTGTCCATAGTTAGTTATGTTCATAGTTAAGTCTGTTTATGTAACAGAATAGTAATAGTTATCTTAGAGATATCTTAGGAGATATCTTAGGAAAGGATATGTATTATCCTTTGACGTTTGTAAAGCCCATTAGGGTTTCCTTTGTGTATAAGAGGAACCCTAAGGCACAATGTAAACGACTACGTTTTTGAGAAATATCAATAGAAGCATAGAGCTTAATAGCAATTTAGAATTATTGTTTCTTCTTTATTCTTGTGTTAAGATTCCGCATTAACACTTGATATTCATAGTCAGTGTCTCTCATATAGTTGATTTGGATTTATCCAAGTTATCTATCGTCTTACAAAGGCTAGTCAGATCATATACCAAGGACCTAATAGTTAGTATTTCTTGAAGTTCACAAGTGAAGATCAAGTTAGGGGAGGATTGTTGGGAAAATAGATTGTAACAGACTTAATACTGGTAGTATAACAGTAGTCTAGGTAGTAATAAGTTAGTTTCCTGTAGTAATGATTAATACTGGGAAACAGTCCTAAGTAAGCTGGCATTCTAAGTTAGTACTAGGTAGAGTAGCAGTACTAGAGTTAGTACTGGTCATAGTTAGTTTTTGTTCATAGTTAAGTCTGTTATGTAACGGGAATAGTAAATTATCTTAGAGATACCACCCACTTAGGAACGATAATGTATTATACCTTTGACGTTGTAAAGCCCATTAGGGTTTCCTTTTTGTATAAGAGAACCCAAAGGCACAATGTAAACGATGACGTACGTTATATGAGAAATATCAATAGAAGCATAGAGCTTAATAGCAATTTAGAAATATTGTTTCTCTCTTTATTTCTTGTGTTAAGATTCCGCATAACACTTGATATTTCATAGTCAGTGTCTCTCATATAGTTGATTTGGATTTATCCAAGTTATCTATCGTCTTACAAAGGCTAGTCAGATCCTATACCAAGGACCTACAGAACACTTTTCCTTTTTCATTTTGAGCTTAAAATGAGCTTGTTACAAGCTTTTAAGTAAAAATAAGCCCAAACCCTTACTTACTGTAACAGCTTATTGAGAAGCTCTTTTAGAGCTTATCTTTGAGTTTCATCCCCCATAGTGCTTTTGTTAAAGTTGATCTCCCCAGTTTATTCTACAACTTTGGTCTTTTGAGTTTTGAATTTTAAGCTGTTTTTAACTTCATCTTATTTTTAGGCTTGTTTGGACTTAGTTTGTTGTCGCGGGTTAGGAGCTCCAGGACCAGTCTTGTAATTTTTCTGTTTTAGTTGTTTCTTAGTTAATCCTTGCCCGTTAAATGTTTTAGCCCCGTTAGTCCTTAAGTCTTTAAACCACATTATTCCCCTAAAGTTTAGTTTTTTAATTAGTTTTAATATTTTGAATTATTAATAAAGGTTTTGGTTTATTAGTTTAAATTAAACTTTTATTAAAAAGATAAAAATTAGGGCTTTTATTTTTAGGAAAATTTCTGTCTTTCTGCAACATTTTTCTTTATTTAGTGTAATTTTTATAAACTTTTTAGGGACTTATTCTTATAGTTTTTATTATTTTTTTTAGTTTTTTGAATTAGTTTAAATTCAGAAAATCATATCTTTTAAATCGAAAAAGCCAAAAATAGTCATTTCCCTTTTCTAAAATTTTCTTTTTTTTACTGATTTTTCTTAGGAAAAATATAATTTCAATTTATTTTTATTTTTTATTTTAGGATTAAATAGTTTTTAATTAATATTAAATTCAAAAATAATAAAAAAAATGTTTTTCTTTTACCTAAAATTTTATTTTGTCCTATCTTAGGTTTAGAAATTAGTTTGCAATTTTAAGGTGTAAATTTCGTTTACTTATTAATAGTCGCGTTTTACTTGTTTCCTGCCGTAGATGTTAATGCTTTAGGTTTTAATTAGTGTAATAGGAAACCCAATCCATCTTCAACCCATTCAAAAATCAAATATCCAATATTAAGCGAGGTTTCCATTTCTCAAATCATAGGGAGAGTAAAACGACTCGGAAATCCATACTTCCCGTAAAGAACGTAGATGTATATAAATTATATAAAATAATAATATTTTAAAAGAGTGAAAAATTTTTTCCATAGGGAATTTTCTAATTGCCTTGTTTGAAAAGTTTATAATTATATAATATTAGTATATTGTATGTCGTATCAAGCAATCTAAGAAAATATTATGTTGTAGACAAAAATTGCGGCGTACTTAGAAGTAAAGTACGGCGTACTTGAGGTTTTTTAGGAATACGTCGGTTTAAAACAGAAAAAAACGGGCGTAACATTCAGTAGCAGAAGGAATGATTTTAAAGATTTTAACATGACCACTTGCATAGCAACGAGATGTCAAACAAGTAAAAACCACTATTTGAATGAAAACAAGATCAACAAACTCCCCGGCAGCGGCGCCAAAAAATTTAATGTGTTTCAAAAGCTTTAAATTTATAAAACAAGACATACGATTAATTGACGGAAACAAGAGGAAAGTACAACCCTTTTCGAGTGTAAGTAAATTCAGGTAAGTCAGGTCACCCAAGGAGTATTTAGCGTTTTCAGATTCAAAAAGTAGTTTAGAAAGAAAGTCCAAATGATTGTCACGATCATTAGACTCATATTTGATTTAACACTAGTTATACCAAACACTAGAAATGATTAAATTATTACCAAGGTGATTAAAACATGTTTATTTAGGCCAAGAGACATGAGATAAAACATATATATGGATAGAGATGCACGCACAAACAAGATATATAAGCAAGAAATGACAGGTAATCAATCAAGCAAACAATTATTCAATATGATAAGAATTTACCTTTCGTCCCTTAATTTCTCAACATACCAAATGCATTAAATAGGAGTTTGTGATTGATAATAAAAAAGCTATATACTCTCTTAATCAAGTTCGTTAGACATGAGATTAAGCATTAAACATTATTATACTTAGGTTGATCATAGTTTTATTAACCAATTCTCACAAGGTTAATACCGAATTGCCATAGACAAACAACGCGAAATTCAATCAACACAATAGAGCCTTTCGACCTACTTCTATTGCAATGACAAATCAAACAAGTCTCAATGATCTTAGCATAACAATATTGAGCATACGATTTATACGATTATAAGCATATATCCATAACATATATTTATATCACATCTCAAGAACACCTAAACAATCATAACAAAATTACTCCATAATCAAACAAGTAACAACACACATAACATTCATCATGAATTCAGCAAAGATCGTATTTAAATGATAAACAAGATTATACCAAATTCCAAGAGCAAAATATGGTGATTTCACATGAATTTCCCAAGAACACTTTATTATATTCAAAGTAAAACCCGGAAACTATGAACACTTCTGTCACAATCCCATATAGATTCAAAATAACACTTCAATTATGCTTCTTTGATGGATCAAAACCTGTGTTTGAGAAGAACATAGGAGCAAGTTCAACCAAATTCCCAAAAACGGTATGTTCCAAACTATACACTTTAGGAGAAGATTGTAGATGGATGTGTGAGATATGAGAGATTTGAGGTTGTATTTATAGGCTCAAGGGAAGCCTAATTTCGTTCATAAAAGGACCTAGAAGGGGGAAATGATAGGGTGCAATGAATGCCAAGCTCATTTAAGAGCATTTTCGACAAATGGCATTTATAGCTTCAGGGATTTTTATTAAATTGTAGATAATTGAATTCTCTTCGCGTGGCCGCCAGAATCGCGTCAAACGGAGTTTGTATGACCGAGTTATGACCAAAACAGTGAACAGGTGTCGAGAAGCATTCAACTTGAGTTATTTCTTCGTTTAAGCTTCAAATCTTCGTGTATTATTCTGTTTTCTTCCACGACACGTACCTAGAACATATAAAAGAATATATACTCGATTATAGTACTGAAAGTTCTTATTATTAACCCATTTATTATACATAAAAAGCATTGATAACGCGTATAGAACATTTATAATTTGAGCGTATATATCAGCGTCAAGTAGAAACTTAACTGTGACGCGTCTCTAGCTGCTGAGACAAAATCTTGAGAAATGTGGTGTAGGTCGTAAGTCCTTGTCTGTTTCTTCTCCAAATGAGCCCAAGTCACGTGTAAATCTTCCAAATGCCTTCCAAATAAGAAATACCTGAAAAGGAACGATTAAGTACCTATTTTGAGCATAAATGCATGATTTAGGGGGTTAAACGACCCCGAAAAAGTGTATAAAGTGACACCTCATCAAATACCCCTACACTTAGGATTTGCTTGTCCTCAAGAAAATGGGGAATGGGCTTTTCTTACCTAATAATAGCATCGTGTGAAAGTGGGGTTTTCATTTTAACCTACTCTTTAAAAGTATTTTACAACACAACCTTTTAGACCTCGTAATTAAAAGCACGAAAAGTATATACTAGCACCTCACATAAGTGTTTGGGATTCTCTCTTTCACTTGGTTGTATAATAAATTATAACATATGGGGGAAACAGAAAATCAACACTCATTACCTATCATAGCATATATAAATTACCATAGGCTGGTAAAGATCAAACCTCCACCGCTAGGTGCAAGCATTATTCATTACTATCTAAGATGTCTTTTAAATGGTTGTGGGGTGTAGGTGTAAGATAACATATAATGGAAATGAAAACAGATAGGATACATTTGAGTGGCTTTGGGTGAATTTGAGTGGAAGGGCTAGCTAATTATTTAAAAACGATACACTTTGGTTTGGTTGCTAAGCCAAGACTCGGACGAAGATAGACGAGATTGTTCTTGCTCACGTCAGAACTTCTGCTCTAGAGATACTCATCGAGGATATCCAGATTCGCCACCGATCAGATATGAAGAATCTTCTGAACAAGATCCATAAGCTCAAGAATCACAAGGGAGGACCACCACCACCAGACTACTAGACTAGATCCTTATCATTTACAGCTTTTGTTAGAATCCAACCACTGGATGTGTGGCATAAATAATGACACTTGTCAAATTTTGACTATATAAAATATGTAGACAAGTTGTTTATGACTTAATACAGTGGTGATTCCATTATACCTCGCTGTTTTATGATACCGATTTATGTTTATCATGGTTGTCTATCTTATGTCCTGTATTACGATTACTCATGTACGGTATGATCCATAATGAGTTATCTAAGTGGTCGTGGTATCATACCACAACCACTGAGAAGTAAACCAGTCCCCGAGAAAACTAATGAGTTAAATGCTTGTTAGTATGTCGATTCCAAAATCTTCTGTTATAACCTACAATGTAATATCAAAGGAGGTGCATTTATTTGTTAGAACTTGCATCAAAATGAGAATCCATACAATGATATGTCAAATAAATTCAATATCACTAAGTATGAAATTTTTGATTTTTATACGATGACTTGTGTCTTGTGATATGACTATCATTATATGAATTCTTATTCTGTGTTGTCTTGTAAATGTTGATAGAATGGATCCTAAGAGGACATCAACATCTGTAGCACCAGCCATGACTCAGGCCGCCATCATAAAACTAGTTGCTGATAATGTTGCTGTATCGCTGGAAGCACAAGCTGCTACCATGGCAAATGCTGACAATACCAATAGGAACACCAGACCAAGAGAAAATCATATAGAAAGAAAATGTAGCTACAAAGAGTTTATGAGCTGTCAATCTTTTAATTTCAAAGGTACGAAAGGCGATGTTGGCCTCATCCGCTGGTTTGAACGAACTGAATCAGTATTTCTCCGTAGTAACTGTACCGAGGACTGCAAAGTGAAATTTGGTACTGGTACTCTGACTGAAGAAGCTTTGTCCTGGTGGAATTCATTCGCCCAGCCTATTGGAATAGAGGAAGCCTACAAGATCACCTGGTCCGAATTTAAAGCGCTCTTAATAAAGAAGCATTGTCCCCGAACTGAGGTCAAGAAAATGGAAGATGAATTTTAGAACCTAACTATAAAAGGGCATGATCTCAAGACTTACGTTAGAAGATTCCAGGAATTGGTAGTCTTATGCCCAACTATGGTGCCAAATTCTGAGAAACTCATGGAAGTCTTCATCGGGGGGATTACCCTGTAACACCCGCCCCGAGGGGCATCGGATTGCGCAGCGGAAATTAGCAATTTGGTGTTACTAAATAACATCCGTCACCACGATAATAGAAAACGACTAAAATAAGACGTTTACCAAACATGCGTTCCATAAATTTTCAGAGTTAAAAGTGCATTTATGTCCTATAGAATCGTAACCACCGTCTATTACAAACCATGAAAAACAAATTGTTTTTAAATAAAAGAGATCGTTTTAAACGCCACATGAGATATTGTTTTTGAAATACCGGAACACACAAGAAGTCTTTCCATAAAATCCTTCACCACACGCACGACACCTCCACGCCATCGTTGCCTTCAGCCTTGGTTACCTGGGATAAAACATGTTTAAAACATCAACAACAAAGTTGAGTGAAATTCCTAGAGTTTAAATAAATCAATAAGTAAAACCTTTGAACACATTATTAGTTCTCGGGAAAACAAAGCAACAAATGCAATGTATAGCAACTTCTTTTCTTTCACGCAATAAGCTCATGACACCGAACGTTAACAAAACATATGGCATTTCATATGCTAAAAAGGTGCCCCAAACAAGGTATTATTGTCATATACCTACTAATTTCTAATAACAAAATGTACGTTTGACAGGGTGGTCACAAGGATTCAAACCCCGGACAGGGTTTTCAAACCCAATAGATCTGTTTAATGCATTAGCGTTTACCTCACAACAAGACAATTAACAGTTAATGAAATAAGGGATTTCGACAATAGCAACTTATGCAGAAACAATCTCATAAACGGGTCCAACATACCCTAAAATCATATATGTTCGATTTATAAAATAAACATGTATCCCCCTCGCGGGTTTAAAATATTTAAAAGAATTTAATGCGAGGCTATGAACTCACCTTAAGTAAATGATCCAAATCAATCAATCAATCAACAAGCGCAATAAACTTCACGTCTCGACCGCGACCTATATAGTAACATATTTAGCGGCCACGTGACTAAAACAGTTATAATATATCATATATTGCATACTTGCATATATATATATATAATATTATATATATTATATTTTTATATTATATATTATATTTATTATATATTATATATATTTATATATATATATATATATATCACTATTACGTATACACATTCATATACTAGAATCTCAAAAGTGCGTTCGCAAAATTTCACTTTGATTCAACTTAACAATTTACAACGGTTTTCCATATAAAAGTTTCCATTTTTCAGGAAAGCTTGCCAAAAAGTAAGGATTAATATACCCAAAAACTTAGCATTTCATCTTAGTTTAACTAGGCATTACGAACATTTGCTTGTTACAAACTATATTCAAAAGTATACGCAAGTTTGACTTTTAAAAGTCAAACTTCGTAGTTGACTTTTTACCCCAAAACAACCAAACTTGACTCGGCCGTAAAATCTTCGTTTTTAGGAGTTACAAGGCCTACCTTATATCAAAACGGACCTTAGAACATCCTTTATCATATTCAAAAGTCTAATTTAGATTTTAAAATTTTCTCGACACGCTATGGTCAAGTCAAACTTTCTGGTCAACAAAAGTCATACCAAAACTCATTTTTACCAAAATCCAACCATTCCAACATGTTTAACTAGCCTAAAAACATGTACTAAAACCATCAAACATATGTTCATACTTGAAATACTTTCAAACCCATTTTGCACTTGAATCAACTAGCTACAATCACATACATGTAATAACCATCTAATTAATCAAGACATAATAACAAGTAAACACTCACAAAGCTAGAACAAAACTTGATTTTTGTTTCCCCTTGGTGCTTAGAATCGGACGAACCACAAAGACCAACCAAACAAAACCTTTTCAAACAACCAACTCCAAAATAACAACAATCTAGCAACTAGGAACACACCCTTATACTTGAAATTTACAAGAATCAACCAAAAACCCAACTTCTTCAATACTTAGTGCATGTAAGGTTTCTTTAGTGGGATTTGTAGAGGATTGAACAAGGATTAATATGGTATAAATTGATTGTATTGCATGTTAAAAAAATCAATGGATTGGGTGTTTGTTTGAGGTGTACGGTCGAACAAGAACAAGGAGGGGAGAAGCAAAACAATTTTTGGTAAAAAGAATTATGAGAAGTATTGGTGCCTATTTATAGAAAAGGTCTTTGGAAACTTGACAAAACTAGTCCCTCCATCCTTATTCTCTTTTAAAACTAGTCCATAAGTATTTCTTTTATTTATAATTTCGGCCATATACTCGGGTAACACCACGTTTATAAATATTTCAAATTCGTCCCACTAAATATAGTTTAAAACCTTTAATAAAACATTTAACCTTGCAAAACACGACCTTTAACCACAGTTTTTACAAAAACTCGGGGAAACGACGAAAAATACAAAATTGACATATTTACGCTCTCGGAGTAGTAAAATAATTTTTTTTGACTTTCTTAAACGCTAAAAACAAATAGAAACTAAATCACGGAATGAAATTCACCAATAAATGGAAATTCTCATCAAACCACATATAGCATAACGACTATAATTATTTACGCAATTAAAAATAACTATCTTAGCTGGGGATAGATGTTGACCTGAAACTCGGGTTGTTACAAAAACAATTATTCCCGCATCAGTAATGGAAATCATATCGTTTTTGTCTAAGGAGACTTCTGGAATTGGATCAGGTTGTTTGACATAAGTATTTTTCTTAAACAAAGAAGCAAACGATACCTTGTTTTCCAATGGAGACTGTTTATCGGTATGAGTTGTTGTATTCTGTAAAGCGCTATTTGATTTTGCGACGTTCAAATTAGTAATTTTCCTCTGAAATTTGGCAATAGAAGCGAACAAATGATGATTGCCTATCCAAGTATCACATAACCTGTTGATAAGTGTTGTAAAGTCATGAATCCTGATGAACCGAACAAATGCGAATCTCCGGCCTATTTTTGACAACTTTCTGGCAATGTAAACGTCTACCACCGTTCCAAATTCACTGCATTTCTTCCATAAATCCCTTTCAATCCAATGATTCGGGAAATTGGTTACATAAACATTTATAGATAATTGATCGACATGTTGATGATTAGAAAATTCAAATTTTTGAAAATTCCCAAAAGTCCATTTCTAATCGTTCGGTGATGAATTTATGAACGATCCCATCCCGCCCCCCTCCACAAGGTGATCGAAGAGAAGACGTCAAAGATAAAGTGAAGGTATGGGTTAGGGCTTCGGCAACGATGGTGGTGGTAGTAGGTGAAGGTTTTTTTAGATGATGGTCAAGTCCTAAGCTATTGACTTGTTGCTTGTTGTTTCAGTATTTTTATAGAATATTTACTTCTATAAACAAGAATCTGAAATGGGGGATAATAAAAGGCAAACTAAAACTCAATAGGTCATAGAATGGGTCAGTTTGTTAATGAAGAGTCGCAATAGTTTTTTTCGCATATTCAAAATGAGATTACGTACCTTGTTATAGCAATTTTCGCAAAATAAACCTTTTTGGGCATGCTAATTTTTTGTTTTTAAGGGGCCAAGTATGTAATTGCGGCACAGAGCCCCCGAAAACCATGGGACGGCCCTGCTAAGAAGAAACCAACACGTGTGAAAGATTGCCCTTGACTCTTGTTGGTTGTTATTGCAAAGCATACGATGTTCGAAGAATATTTTCCAACAACTTTGAATGGTATTATCTTATCTGAAGGATTCATTCGTTGGTAATTAAAGGGATTGTCACAAAAATGTTTGAATGGCAAGCTACATTACGATCAAAATATTATAATCTTGGACTTGTATCAATTGCAGTTCAAGGTCTCACTCAGCCTTCCATGTGCAGTGGTTAAAGCACAACTACTCCAAAATGTCATGTTCCTATAAATAAAAAATTTGTTGGTCAAAATTGTATCTTAAATAACATAGTATAGCATTTAGGGGGGTTTGATGATGCTGACAAATTCATAACTTTGATTTAACATTATAAGATTATATCACAACAATACACATAAAACATGTCATAATAGTATAATTGGGTAAATAGGAATTGTGTAAAACTGATATTGACAATATGGAAGATCCACATATCCAGAGTTGTATCTATGTCGACAAATTGCCTATGTGACCATGTCCAGAGTTGTATCTATGTCGAAAATTGGTGTTATTATTTTCAGATCATGCACTTATTAATTGAAATCAGTATCCAAATAAAAAAAAGCCACTAAATTACTATAATATGGTATCTTGGATGCTACTCACCGTATAATATCTACACTTTTACCTTATTACGTGATGCTCTTGTTAAGCACTCGTTTAAATATATAGATCATAAAATCAAAGACGTAGTATCAAAATAAAACATGTATAATTTGTGATTCAATCCGCCATCTAGCTTGAAAGCATTATGATTCTTTGAGTTTGATATTAAATCATGATTCTAGTTTCTGGATTTACTTGTATAGTCCAACATCCAACATGAACTCCAAGAGATAAGCAAGTAAACAATTATAAAACGACATTTCATCAAACACTTAATTCGCATAAAACAACAAAATCATGTTAAAAAAGAAAAATTAACTAACTGTATACACAATGATGAAATTTTCCAATACACAAAAGCATATATATAGTATATGAAATGGCCATGACATTAACCAATGGGGGTGACCCAGCGATAAGGGCTTAGCCTCTTAGGACGAAAGTGTCTAGAGGTCTTGGGTTCGAACCTTAGGGAAAATTAAGCCCTCATTGGCTACGGAGGTTCACCTGCGGACTCTGGGCTATCCAAAACGATAGTCACCCTGGGATTAGTCGGCTTGTAATGTCGAGTCGGAAACCTAGGTATACAAAAAAAGGCCCTGGCATTACCTTTGATATTTCAAATAAATCATGTTATCTTTGGATTTAAGATGCTTCAAATGCTTCTCTCCATCTACCCTTAAGAAATTTCACAGCCAATTAGAATCCAGATAATTATAACAAAGTGGGAAAGATTAAATTAACGAATTAAGAAAAAAATAGATTCGGGAACCTGGTTGCAGATTGAAGATGTCATTAGCATCAGAAAATCTTTATCTAATACTATGTGAAAGGTCAATACTTAACATAGTTGAAAATTTTGAATTTGAATTTCATATTCAACAAAACTGAGAGAGTTGACATTGGAAAGGATAAAAGTGATAAAGCCTGGAAAAGTGGATGATTCTTGAGAGTCCCTAAGCATACTACATCATGACAAAATACGAAAATACAGTATATGGTTATAAAATAATTTAGAAAGAAAATCGTGAAACTAAATAATGACATCAGCTATTAGAGGACTGTTTTATATTTGCATGTTATGTACGTATATAGCTCGTTAGTTGTGTGTGTGTGTGTGTGTGTATATATATATATATATATATATATATATATATATATATATATATATATAGAGAGAGAGAGAGAGAGAGAGAGAGAGAGAGGAAGGTTAAAATAAAAAGACAAATATCCGTGAGAAGGATAAAAAGAAAACTTTTTTTAAAAAAGTTCTCAAAAAATTTCAAAAAAATCAGGTATGTTGGTGAATAAAACTTTTGTAAAAGAAGTTTTTCTAATTTTGAGTTTTCATACGTTTTTTTAATGCACAAAAATATAAAATTTGATGCACAAAAAAATTTTGATGCACAAAATTTTAAACTTGTTATAGTTTGATGCGCAATAAAATTTTGATGCAAAAAGTCAAAAGAAGTTGGGTACAAAAACGAATTTTTGATGCACAAAAAAAAACAATTTAATGCACAAAGTTTTTTTTTTCATAATTTTTTCGGAAAAAAGTATCCACTTTTAAAAAATTCCTTCACAACTTTTTGCATCTGCACCAAACAGACACGATTTCATGGAATTTTTTCAGAATTTTTTGAGAACTTTTTTAAAAAAAAAATCTTTTTATCCTTCTCACGATATTTGTCTTTTTATTTGATCTTTATCCTATATATATATATATATATATATATATATATATATATATATATATATATATATAGAGAGAGAGAAATGGACGAACGGCGAGGTATGGCTGAGATGATGAGAGGTGATGAGAGACGGAGAGAGAGTTAAGATCAAATAAGAAGAAAAATTAAAATGAGAATGGATACGGAAGAAATCACAACCACATATGTTAGATGCACGTTACAAAAATGGATTGCATCTCTTCCTTTGAATTTTTTTTTTCTTATTTTTTTTCTCTCCTATTTTAAAATGTGTAGCTATAAAATCTTTCTTAAAATGAGAATAATAAGAAGAAACCACAACTACACATGTAAGATGCACCTACAAAAATGGATGCATCTCCCCTTAAAATTCTCTCTCCTATTTAAAATGTGTAGCTAGAAATCCTTCTTATTCTTCTCATTATACTTTTAATTCTCATCGGATCCTTACTATATATATTAATCATCCCATAATGCCACGTCATAAATCCATATGCCATGTCATCATGATTTGTTGCCATCATTAATCCTAATAATCATCTTCCAATGTCATGTCATCATTAATTATCGCCATGTCATCACGATTTTAGCCATGTCATCATTATTAATGACATGTCATCACAATTAATAAATTTTGGTATTTTAAAAAATTTGCCATTTACAAGATTTGAACTTGATTTCTTTTATGATATTAACAAACAACATATAAACCTCTAAAATATCTGGTTTTTTGATTTATTTTCTTGCAACTTATAAAATTTATAAGATCTTGCAAAAAAAAGAATTAGTTTCTATAGCTGTTTATTCAAATTCGGTATCTCAAATTCAGGTTATTAGACCCCTGTCAATATACTTTTTAGATAATTTAGGAATTTATTTTCAGAAGATATCAATCCCAAAACACTGTATAACACCCATCAATCAATTCCATCTTTATCTTGCTGATTTATGGGTTTGATTTATGCATATCCAGTAAAAAAACGCATATGATTTTTCATCCACAAATGACGCCAATCATGAGGTTTTCACCATGTTTGTGGATTGATTTTCACAAGGTTTATGAATTCAATTTTCACAAGGTTTATGAATTCAATTTTCTAGTGTTATCTATTATGTGGAATTTAAGTCAATTTGAGTATGTTTTGACTAATGAATTTTTTAAATATGATATCCAAGGTATGATTTGTTTTGATTTTTAAGTGTGATGATTTTTAGGTTAATGATTCATAGGGTTAAGTTGACGATTCACAATCAAATATTATTGCAAGGTATGTTTCATCATGAAAAGAACAATGATAGTGTTTTAATTTTTTTATTGTATATTGTAGCTTATTAGATTCATGAGGAGCTTTTGCAGTTATTAATTAGCCAAAATCAAATTAGTTGTAATAAGAAATCTAATCACCCCATACAAATAAAGTGCGAAAGAGAATATGATATTGTGCAGAGGATCATCTTGAATAGCACAAAACATGGTAATGCTCTAGATAGTTTACATCTTTCAGAATATTATATTATGTTTTAAACAATCTGAGTATAAATGGATTGTTTTTTCATGCAGCTTGAAGCAATTTGGAGAAATCAAGAGGTTTATGAATGCAAAGGTACAAAGGTTATTAAGAGCTCGCCATAAACTTAGTTTATAAGCTTTATGTTGTTTAATTTCGATGGTTTTTTTACTGCTCGTTTAAGATAATTTGCTGTAAATTTGATGTTTTTTACCGTGTAAGGTTGAAAAAGATTGTTAGTGGGTGTTTGGATTAGCTTATTTCTTGGTCTTATTAGGTTGAGCATATTACAAGTTTGAAAGCTCTGTTTGTTTTTGCTTTTGAGCTTATCAGTTTAAATTATAGCTTATTTAAACTCATAAGCCCAAAAGATGAGTTTCTTAAACTCGCAATAAGCTGTAAGTCGATCAAATAAGCTGTTACAAACACCCCCTGAGTATAAGCTCTGTTTTTAATGTTTTTGAGCTTTAGGCTTATTTAAGTTCATAAGCTGAAGTGGATACAAGTTTAATAAGTTCATTAGCTCAAGTGGATTAGCTGTAGTCTCATGTATATATATATGATCTGATTGGATGAACTATGTATGCCGATCGATTTTGGTGTATGATGAATTACGGATTTAAAACTAGGTTTTTAAACTCTTTATTTATGATTTATTTTGGTGCATGATGAATTACAGATTTACAACCATAGTAATGTTGACGATATCTCCATCTTCTAATTTCCTGCAAGCACATAGAGAAAAACTTACCGGGCGTAACAGATTCAGCTGAAGTAACGGTAATCAAAGCCCTCTTAATCTTGAATTCCATTGAAATCCAATGTCATTATTCAGTACGTTGTCATTTAACATACATCAGGTTCTTGTGCACAGGTAACCAATGGAGAAAGCCTTGACAATCAAGGCGCCAATAACACTGGTCGCTAAAATCTTATCATTGGAAACTATACAGATGGAAACTTGGCAGCATCTCTTAAGGCTAACAAACTTGGAACCACATTGGTATCTTCTATGTCCATCATACAAAAATAGCTTAATCTTAGAAAATCTCTATGAATAAATTATTAGACAACTGATAATACGTTTTTGTGAACTTTCAGGGAACAATTGCACATGCTTTAGAGAAGACCAAGTACGAAGATTCAGACATGAAATAGGAGGAACTTGGCCAAAATATCACTTTTGTTGTCAATTTACAGTTGATACGATTGCTATGAATTCAACAGATTTCATCATCACAAGCACTTTCCACGAGATTGCTGGAATGTAGCACTAATAACCAAACACCCCTATACAACAAGGAAATAACAAATAGAAGATGCTAAATGGTTCTCACAAGTCAACGCAGTTATGCTAAAAACTTCTGAACGAATAAAGTGTAAAATTGGATGTATTAGGTAATGGGTGAAAATGGGTACCTTTTGCTATGTGACACTTTCTCTCCAAAGTTGTTATCGAATAATCAGTGGTATAGTTATGATCTTAAGATTCATTATTATTTCACTTATAAAACCCCTTTTTAATGATAGTTATGTTCTAAGTTTATCAGTTAATGAGAATTTCAGCTCAAGAAGAGATTTGGCCTTTTGGGTGTAGCAGGTTTTGGATGAGTTTATCTTGGGATCATGGAAGATGGAGCAGAAGTTGCATTAGTTTCAGAACTAACATACGAGATGTTCAAGGTAAAACTATCCTATTTTTTAACTTTTTTTGGTAACTATAAAATAGCCCGTAAGCATATGCTCAATTTAAAATCACACTGATCAAGGTAGATTGCATTCATCTTCGAGGTCTTGCTTGACATGATTCAATCATTTAGGCTGAGCTTTATGTGTATAACTAATCCAAATTCAGTATATAGTTGGTTTGTGTATAAATAGACTTATGAACTACAAAGCATTTGCATGGTTATAGTTTATGCTGATCTAATCGGAGGTTGTGATAGCTCAATAGTATAGTAACAACAATTAGTTCAGGGGAAATGGATTAAAGCTACCAATTTGAACACTATTAAGGATCCGTTAAATGGAAAAAGTTTATTACAGTTTCAAAAGTAGATGAAAGTGCAATTAAGGTATGTATCTTGATTGTTAAGGTTGGATTATTATTAGTACAAGAACTTTTTTATATGCACTTCAAATTTTTATCATATATATGTTGACTTATTGTGCAGCCTTTCGTGGAGAGCCAGTCTAAGTGTGCCAAACATTGCATGTACAAACCTTTTAAATCCCCTGAGAGGTTGGCCTACGGTTGTAATCAATAAATGGATACTGAATTTACATTTAGCAAACGAGATAGGTGCTAACACAACCAGTTGTGTGCATGTACGTTTTGTATGGTGACATATCTGCAAAAGCAGGTGATATGCTTTCCCAACCTGAGGTACTACACTTATATCGAGAACAATTTACATCAACATTTTCTAATCGCTATCTGACTTGAAAAATGCCTTATTAGTTTTATAGTAAGTTTGTATGTTTTCTGATCCCACCCATAGGTATTCAGACCATAAACATTTATCTAACTATTCTAGAAATGGCATGTTGTATTTGCTTTGTGATATAAAAGTAGTAGCATAATGGGCTGGTTGACCGGGTTTGGTTATAATTAATAATGGGTCAGTTTTATTCTGATTGGAATATCAAAAAGATCCTCCCTTGGATGGTCTGACCACTGTAAGTCATATATGTTAGGAAGTTTGCGCTTCATCTTTCATGATGCTTGGTCTCTACTTATTACATAGGTTCTTTTTGGTATGTTTAAGGTCTTATTAAACAGAAATATAAGGACACTACTACCGGTCAATAGTTTGATCACAACAAAGTGGAATTCAACTTAAGAGTCTAAAATTAGATAGTTTGATGGCTTTGACTCGAAGCATACTATTGTGACGTTGTTGAGTCAAATTTTGCTTAAAGTACAAAATTACGTCTCATTTAGCATTAGTTTTAGACTTTTAGATGCAATTTAGGAGTAATGTACAAAAAGAGTCAAACATGGTTGTTGTTTGTGTAGTGTATAAAAAGAGTCGAACATGGTTGTTGTTTCTTACAAAATTTAATAATTCATTTGATTGACGTTCTTTATGTTAATGAAATTTGCATCGTTATGAATTGAATGGGCTCCATTTTAATATTGCTTGGTCCAACTTCCAAAACCGATCATGCACATCTAACCCATGGTAGAGGTGTGTATGTCGCTGAGTCATGTGATGCCTCAAATAAAAGAAGGTATGAGAGTTGGAAATCTTTGTGCAAAGGTATTCGTTGTCCAAGTATTAAAGGTTCTAATTTCATCCTATGTATTAAGGGCTGTAATGAAAGGATTGTTAATTTATGTTTTGGGATTATGGTTTCTAAAGTTGCACATCTTTGGTTAATGACAGGTTTTGAGTTGATTATATCTGATAAGGGTGTTTGGGTCAACTACAACTTGGGTAGAAAATGTTGTTTTGCTAATATTGCGGATGCTTGTACTGGTTGGTGGATGTATTGGGATTGTATTTGGATTAATGATGGTTATGTTGGAAATGTTCAAAGCAACACTGGTTATGGGTATGTTTGGGATAGCTTGATCTGGTATGATCAATAAAAATAAAGCAAAAATAATATATAAAAATATTGTCATATGAATAAATGTTTTTGTTTTTTGTCTAACTTTTTATGCCTTCATTTTGTTTTACGGGTCTTTGACAGTAAATCTTGCTAGAGTGCTTTTATTTGGATTTATTTGTTTATCATAAATCAAATATTTTTCATTATGAAAATTTCATAATGTGTATGAGTATAATACTTATCCATATTTTTTTTAATTTATAAAACCTATTTTTGGTAATAATATAAACATAAACAAGATAATCCATTGAAACTACTCCGCCCACCATCTATATTATATAATAAACAAAGAGATTGCATCTATTATTTGGTTGATGATTTTTTCTAAAAAAATTTTTTGGTTGCTGATCTATGGTGGTTTTTGATGGTACATCATATATTATATTTAAGGTTGATATATCTTTTTCCGTTTGTCAAGGGAGGCTAACTTTTGAGAAGCAGTTAAGTGGTTCGATCTAGATTAAAATGAGAGGAGAAAGAATATGTGATCAAATATCTAAGAAGTTGGCATTATTTATCGGGTGAACCTATAGTTTTATAACAACTTGACCATCGTATTTGTTGAGATATGAAGATTAGTTATAAACCTATACTAGATATTGGAGTTGATTCTAGACAACTATATATGGATGTTGCAACTACAAGTAATTAGCTGCACAACGGTTAAAACTTCACGGGTTATTCTATTGAAATCGTTAACAATATTTTCACTTATTTTTTTTCATGAAACTCCACTTATAGCAAGTCAAGATTTTCATAGACAACATCATATATAATATAATGACAAAAATTCTAATAATCCTAAAATAAGATTCAATTTCTACGCCGATGATTTTTTCATTACTATAAGATAAGTGTTTTAGATTGTTTTATATTTTCTACATCTCGAGCATATCGTGAACTCGGTTTAAATTTCTTTAACTTTCAGGAATTATTGTGGTGAGAAGATTGACTCATTGAATACCAACGAGCTAGAAGCTATAATATCTTAAGATGCAACTTCTTTATAAGTCTTATAATATTCCGGGTGTGTGGAAAAATGGTTAAGATGATGCTTGGGATTTTCTCTTAAAGATAGTTGTCGACTTCTTGAATTGTGATGCAAGGAATATGTAGTTTCTACTATAAAGTTTGACCATTTTTTGTTGTGTTAAAGATGATAAATACACAAGATATACTTTGTTCTTGCGGATAATTTATTAACTTTTATTTCTCTTATTGGATGAACATTCATTTCTTGCATGTTGTTAATGCATTTAATAAATAATTTGATATATAATTGATTTACCTTTAATTAAATTTTAGTAAACGATGTTCATAAAACAAGCCCACGCATCGGTGGGCTTGCCTTGTATATATATATATTCTAGTTGCAAAGCCCGCCCGATGGGTGGGCTTGCCTTGTAAGTATCCTTGGAAAAATTTAAGTAACGGTTCAGCAAAGGGGGGCCCACGCCCGATAGGTGGGCTTGCCTTGTGAGTATCCTTGGAAAAATTTAAGTAACGGTTCATGAAGTAGGAACAATATTAAATTATAATAGAGTGAATAACGAATACAAAATACATGAAACGTTATCCGATAAAAGGAAATAAAACTTAATAAACTATCCGCAATTACAAAGTATATAGTACCATTTCAAATTCGATATAAAGCCTCTTTATACACTATGTTGGTGGTAGAATTGGTATAGTTACCATCTTTATCTCAACATAAACATTTTAAACTAAAAAAAAAAAAAAAACTTTAAACCATTCTTGGTCTTGACCCTTGAATAACGACATATAGTTGGCCTGAGAGAAAAACCGTCTTTGAAGAAAATCACCAAACCCTTAGCAACGTCTACCCTTGACTTTTATTAATTGTCATACCAAAGCAAATTTGAACAGGGAATTGTCTATGTTTAGTTTAAACGGCAACTTAGTGTCAGACGGGCTAATGACCATACGCGGTATTGCGTAAATAGTACCCACACTACCATCAGATATTATCTTAGCTTCAATTACGTTTGTTCCCATTCTTAGTACTTGAAGCCTAGTTCCGTTACATAGTCCGACCCTTTGGTCAATGTTTCGCATGCACATTACCGTTGTACCTATTTTGAGTTTTATACTATGGTGTGGAATGCCAGCCATGTTGAGGTTATTAAGGAATTCTTCTGTGTTTTTTTTGTATGAGAATATGTGGTTTGTCTCTCAAAAGCACGTCTTATTTATAATAGCATATTAGGTTACATTAGCTTAAAGATGATATAGATAAATATTATCCAAATTAAGAATGATTGTTATGTAACAGTAGTGAATGAGTTGTAAAAATTACTCGTATTTTATTTGTGAATGAAGTTGCCGTCTTATTTTAAGTAAATTATATATATAATTTTTTTTAAATTTTAATTAGGAATGTTTTAAATATAGCTAATCTAATGGGTTGACAAATGTACAGTTATAACTTTAAAAACGAGTTTTTTTATTGTAAGTAGGAATGTTTTCAAGGTGTAGAATTTAATTTTTTTAATATTGTCCACAAATAAAATTATAAGGCGTTTTTTTAGTTAGAAATTAGGAATGATTTAATTTAGTTAGTTATGTATTAAAGGTAATCTGGTCAAATATAATCTTGTCAAATATAAGGTAATCCAAATTAGGAATGATTTAGGAAGGTTTTGGTCCCAAAGATATAAGGGAATATTATAGAAACGTAAAAGTTAATTTATTTAGTTCAGGAATCATGACTCAAAATCAGTGTTTTTATTTGATCCCGAGATATTAGGGAATATTATAGAAACGACATTTGTGTCCTTGTTTCATGATAATGTTTTTTGTCTAATAAAATTCTTATATTCGAGGGTTTGTAAGTGTGGGTCGAAGTCATGTATCATTGCTGCATGCGTTTATGGTTGAGTGCAAACAACTATCCCAATTGTTGTATCACAATACTATTACATTGTAGTTTTTATGGGGCTTGTTCTCGTTGTAGGCATGGATACTTTCTGCTGAAGAACAAAATAAGACCTCTTCCAGGGAGAAATATTTGTTTCTCAAATGCGAACAAACCAATATTCACGATAATTGCTTGTATTCTTCTAAATAATCTCGCAAACCTTTACATGTAGCCATTTTGTCGCAGCCACTTGCTATTGAGCATCCAAGATCGCTTGTTCCTTCAATGATAACAATTAGTAGAAAGCTGAATGGTCATAGGCATATTTACCTATGGGTTGACATTCTTCTTAAATCTTCAAATTACTTGTAGTGATTTTGAAGCACGTGCCTTTGTGAGTTTCTTATTATCATAGCTCGGAGTATTTTGTAGTTAACATGTATGTAAGTGCCATCTTGTAGAAGAGGCTCAAATCGAAACATCCAGTCCTTTTTTATATAGACCTGGATTCGATCACCCTGTGTAAACAAAAAAATATTATAGTTGTTAACTCATAAACAAACATATTTATAAATGACATTTAACATCAAATATGTAGAATTATTTATATTTAATCTAACTAAATATTATATTATAAATTTTATAAATTCTGAACACAAAAAAAGTTTTTTATTAAATTACCTCCTCATCCTGCAAAACCAACTCCAAACTGTATGGATCATGTGCTTGATTGAGTTTGTGTGCATGCCATTTCGAAATGACTCTTCCTCTGATTCTCATGTTCGTCACCATAGGGCTGATATCCTTGATTGGAGTAAGCTTGGCCTTCGGTGTCATTGCTATAAACAATATCTTGGTCAGTTAGTATCATGATTCGCCAACATATGTATAGAAACAAATAAAAAGTCATCAATAAACTATATTGAAACAAACCTGGTGTTTGCTTAACAGTCTTTTTCTTTGAGTGTGACTTGCTTTCCGACTTGATTTGCCTTTGCATTTTTTGGGACTTGCTTTCTTTCTGGTAACCGAATTTTGATTTCATATTGTGTTGTATGTGTGTTATTCAGTGTTCACCTACATTAGCTTAATATTGAAGCTATAAATTAGGATTAAATTTAATATTGATTGGTATATTTTGAAAGTTTGTTATCAATTTTAACCTTAATTGTAGGGAGAAGAAATTCAAAGATTTAAAAGATCAACAATATATTAAACTTTAAATGTGGAGTTACATATTTCGATTTCAGAATGCATCATTAATTATGGTTAGGATTTAATGTGTTTAAAAATATTATTTATTTTCCCTCTTATATATAATTAAAACGTTTTTTATTTTAATTATGGTTAAGATTTAATGTGTTTAAAAATGTTTTTAATTTTCCCTCTTACATATATAAAACGTTTTGTATTTTAATTAGGAAAGTTGTAAATCGTTTTTTAATTTAATTAGGATTTTTTTAATTAGGAATGTTTTTATTTTAATTAGGATTGGAGTAAGTTTTGCAACTTAGTTATTTCCTTTTGAATTGCAAATTAATAGTTTATTTCTTTGGACATTTTCAAAATCATACCATACATGAAAAAACGCTCCTAATTCATACCATATATAAATTAGCGTTTTTCTGGTTAATGATATTGGATTGGTTCGGGTTTGACTCCAGTAAATGAATAAATTTGCGTTTTTCTATTTAATGATATTGGATTGGTTCGGGTTTGACTCCAGTAAATGAATAATTCCCTCCATTATAGGTGTAAAACTGATTTAAAAAAAATTATAGTTAGAATTAAAGCTTAGTTGTTTGTTTTTGAAATTGTAATCACAAATAGTTAAATAGCATAGTGGTTATTTGTATGTTTGTTTACCCTATAGACCCAAGTTCGATTCTTGCCAATAACTTTTTAAAAAATATTTAGTTATTTCGGTTGCATTATATATATGCTTAGGTGACTACTTAATTGTCTTGGTGGCATAAATAGTTGCTTAGGTGGCATGTTAAATGTTTACGTGTCACTTGTGTATGCATAAGTGGCATTATTAGTTGAAATATTTGCCTAGGTGGAATTCCCATACGCTTATGTGGATTGAAATGTTGCTGATGTGGAAATTGTTTAATGAAGATGTGGCAAATACGTGGCATTTGACCATTTTATGCCACGTCATCATGCTTGCCATGTCATCACTTTTTATTTATTTTATTTTGATTTTTTTGTAATATTTCGGATTTAACTATTTATCATAATTTTTTTTAATATTATCATAAATTTTGGATTTTTTTTCATAAAAATTATGTTCATTGCAAGGTTTGAACTTGGGTCTCCTAACTCACAAGCAAGCACCTCTACCAATGAAGCAAGCAAGAAGTTGTGATATACAATGAAAATCAAATATGTCATGCTTTAAAAAAATACCACTTGAATATGAAAAATATATTTGATAGTTTTACATTATTTAGAAAATATATGAATCAAAAAAACCGAAGTCATCTTTTCATTTATACATCTAACCTGATTCACAAAAAACATGGTATGGAAATCCTTTTCTCAAAACCCTAATGATGAGTTGTTTCAGATTGTCTATGCATATGGTTTTTTTTCTTCAGGTTGGTCATCTTCTTTGTTTTGTTTTAAGGTATATGTTTTTTTATCACAACCCTAATGAAACTATGTTATATTTCTTATTAATTTTTGTTACATAGGGTTTAAAGAATCATCGTTGGCTGTCTCATGATCAGAATACCTGCTACATGTATTGATATATACATCAGTTTCTTATATGGATGCAGGATATATTATCTTCTTTCTTATCTTCAGGTAATTAATGTGCGAATTGCTGCATTAGCTATTGTGTTAGTCTGTTAGATGTGTACCCAAATACATTACAGGTCTAATAATTTTTATTTGAGTCATGTAAACATCTTATCTCATTATCTTATAAATCGATGTATCTTGAGGAATCTTTAGCGATTTTTCTCTCTCTATATATCCGTGATAGTGTTATTGGCGTGGACTGCATTGATTCTGGTTGGTTAGGCAAGCAAGGGACTACATTGGCTTTACATTCTTGATATCCCAATCCTTTTTGGTGCAACTGGTTGCAACATATAAGAAATAGTGTGAGCAATCGCGTGTAGCAGGTATTTCTATAGAAAATGATAATGAAGATTTTTTCTTAGTCTGGACATCTTTGTTACCAGTCTAAATGGATGTGTAGTTTTTATTTCTTGAATACTTTGATACTTGTGCTTCGTTTTTATCCAAAATCATTAATATTTGTTACTCAACCCACTCATTTCCCCAATCTCAAATAGCATGTTCACTAGGAATTCATGGAATCACTAAATACGTTCTTTACTTTTCTTAACAGTAGACAGTGTTGTTGTAGACACTGGGCCAGCAGAGCGCGATGCATGCTTGGCTAATGAAGCAACGAAGAAACTGACCGCAAACAATTGAGTTATCATGAAATCACCTGCACTTGATCTTCCCAACAGCTACATTGTGTAAGGCAGGCATATGATGCTAAGTATCCTCTTTAATCAAGAGTCAGAAGGTAATATTTGAGTTATGTTTTGATGTTTTGTTTTGAGTATACAAAAACATATAGTTCTGGTAATAGTATCAGTATGCACATGTCAATGCAAGCTGAACTTATAAAAGCTGATCATCTTTATTTCATCTGCGATGGAAAACTGGCACTAACTTCCTACTTCATATTGTTCTTGCTCAATTTAGTTTTGTAAGCGTCATGATGTGAGAAATTAACTGAAGTTCATGAGCTCTCATACTTACGGAGTGTTTGGATGTACATCTTCAAATTGATCATATATGATTGAAAAAATAGATTTTCACTTGCCATTAAGTAACTGAAGATAGTAATAGTTGCGTGATCTTTTATCTAACAAAAAAATCAGTTTTGTTTCAACTCATTTCCAGCATCTGAAATTCTGATCATGTTAGGGATAGAAAATTCAAATCATTTTTAGATCTTCAGATCACTGCAAACGTGATTATTGTAACACATATCATTTAGAGTGACAAGTATCATTATTTGTATTATTCATGCTTTGTGAGTTTTGTTATTAAAAACGTATAATAGACATAATAGTGTGTTGGAATGTTCAGTTTGTCTTTTGTAATGTCTTAAAGTTATAAAGGATTTAAAGTATGGTGACTCTTTATGAATGAGTTAAAGTCAACGCTAATTCTCTCTCCATTGGTTTAACAGACAATGAACAACATCACTTAGGAGATTTGGTACATGTTGAATCACCAGAGGTAGGATCTACTTTAATTCAGGATAGCAGCTTTGGGGCAGCCAAGAGCGCGAAAGCCACTAGGAATATCAACTCCCGTGCTTCACAAAAGGTTATTCAAGTCAAATGAAGTGCTCAGCTACTCACCTGGCTTGGTAAGTTGTTATCTCTCAAGCTTTATATTATTAATTGAGGTGGGGTTCAGTTATACAAACACAGTTTTTTGTACCGGTCAAAACTGTTTGGATTGACCCGACTTACTTTCTTTGTGATTTATCTTATATTTTCTGAACTATATGAGTTCTATTATTTTATATTATTGCTTATCTGCTTCATGTGTGTGATACCAGTTTACACAGTGATATTAAAACACACGTAAGTGAAACTTTAAATGAAGCTTTTTCAGATTGGAAGGAGTTGGCTTCTAAGGAAGCTGACCCATCAATTGAAAAGTTAACATTTTCTAAGCTAAAAGGCATGTCCCTTGATAAGATAATGTTTATATCTCTTAGCAGAAATAGACCAAATAGGTTTCGATTGTGCATAATGCTTTTCACTTCATTTAACCTCCTACATTTTGGTCAAAAATTTATAGTGTTATTAATATATTATGAATTTAATAAAACATATTTAACAGCTTAATGCAATACTTATTTAATAGATGACAGATAAGTATTTGGTGAAAATTGCCTGTTTTGACCCATTACCAGACTCGCTGACCCGTTTATTTTGTCACCTCTAATGGTGAGACTCTTGCACTAATTCACATACTTTTAATATTCAGAACAATGTCGACGAAAAGCATGAAATGTTAGATAAAGATTGGGATCTTCGTTTGGAATCGATGCTAAATGAAATGGTCAATGTCTATAATACCATTTTTGGTTCAGCGGATCTCCTTCGACCTGTGAGTTGACTCTTTGAGCATTCTACTTTGTAATTTTACAACAGACGAGTACACTGAAATGTGTTTTACTTTTTACTATTTACAGATCTTGATGGCTTAATGTGTTCGAGTTTGGAGCCGAAGCTAAACCCAGAACATGTCTTACCCTATTGTTTGGAGCATGATCGGAATTTTGTTGCATCTTATCTACCAAAGAATGCTTACAACTTCTACAAGGTACATTGTGCCATTTATTTTACCTTTTTGTTGGTTATAACTATTTGTAGTTTTTAGTTATAAAACTCTTCTTGGCTTATGATATAGAATTCAAATGCTTCTTTGTTGTCTAAGATGGTGGATTCAGTTATTAAATGCTTAGGACTACGTTTGTGATTACTGTACAAATAAATTACCCATTTGGACCATTATCTAACCACACTTATTCACATACCGCTAAAATATATGTAAGAAACTATATTAAAAAACATGACTGGGACTGCAATATCACATGACCAGATGACAGAT
>BQNB010079905.1:4987-30096 GCA_026074375.1 Tanacetum coccineum | reverse complement strand
AACAACAGAATAGCCAAGATCCGAAAATAGGATTGAAAACGCCTATCATTTGTGAAGATGGGGATTAGGAGGAATTGCTAGACTTTTTTTTTTAATTTTTTTTTGATTTGTGTTAGTAAGGCGAAGATACAGGGCAGAGAAATTATACTTTTGAATGTGTTTTTATATGAGATAATGTGAATGTGTGGGGGATCTTTTGTAGCCTTTAGCTTCGTATTGTGTGAATCTTAATTTTAAATACGAGGTAAAGGTTCGGAGTTAGACTGTGTATATGCCCTCTTTTTAAATATGTAATGTTGTTGGCATGGTATATGATGGTCTTGTATTATAAATTATTACACAGTTTGGCCTCATAACACAACAACTAAAACTAAAATGATCATAGAGCAATAACCTACAAATGTTGTAAATCTGACAATGATTTATTGTCAGAGATTATATGTTCACACTAACCAATGATCTCCTATATGGAATATAATTGGAGGACAATCAGGTCGAAGGTTAGTGACAGATACCTGATGTTGAAAAACATAATGCATCATATGGCTATCATTTTTGTGAGACTGAATATCCAATCACGGCCCAAAAACAGTATCCCTAAATAACCTTTCACGCTTCGGCTTTATTGATAAAAGCCCTTTAATTTCTGGAAGCAACTTAACACTTGACCTAACATTGATTTTGACATCATACAAATCAGACATTGTGATTTGAATATGGATTTAGATTCTCGATTACTATTAGTGTTATGGATGAATTGGTAACAAGGATTAAAGTTTCTATTCATCTGATGAAAAACAATCAGGGGGAAGAAGAACATGTGTTGGGTGGGTGTTCATCATGAGGTTATGTGTGTTGTTGTGTGTGTTGCTATGTGTGGTGTGTGATTTAATAATATTAGTGTATAATATTATTAGGTATAAAAATAAAATTAGGTATAAAAACAAAAATGAAATCTGTTAGTTTAAAAAAATACAAAGTATTTTAAGTCTCCTAAATGTGCAAGTTGCCCTAAAAGTACAAGTCGCAACATGTACTATAATATTATTTTATGTAAAAGTACAAATGTAAAATGACCAAAAATCTAGTTGCCCAAAATACGGTCGCCCTTATTGTACAAGTTGCCCAATCCAAAAAAATTATACATACACAACAAATATGTACCCGAAATGTACTTTAATAATTAAATAAGGGACACATGGCGTGTTGTGGTGAGGTTGCCCCATCGCACAGTTGCCCCGGGCTCTTTTGGCTTAAAAATGTTTTTTAGGGGAGAAGGTGACTAGCACCCTTAAACTCAGACTCTTTAGGGAATTTTCCCTATAATAAATCGGTATTTTCAGTCTTATAAATGTAAAGCTTTTGAAATACATCACATGGCGGGTTTTGTCGTTGTAGTTGTTGAGATTGACCCGTGTCTTGGCAGGGCATCACTTGATTGTGTTTACAGCCATGGTAGGTTTGATTTTTATGGTTGTTGAAATTCACCCGTGTCTTGGCGGGACATCACTTGATTGTGTTTACAGCCATGTCGGGTTTGATTATTAAATTGTGTTTGCAGCCATGGTGGGTTTCATTCCAGTATCTTGGAGAGGCATGGTTTGGGGTTCTTTTGTTGGCGATGATGTTGTTACTGTGTTTGTGCATTTGTGCATTTGCAATCACGATAGGTTGCTGGATTGTCAGCGTTGTTATTAGCTCAGATCTTGGCATGTTTGCAGCCATGTTGTGTTTGATGCAGCTTTGTCTGCTCCAGCAGTCGCTTGTCTGAGCCAAACTGTTTTGGTGTGCCCACTTATGTTTCATTCATACCTTCGTCTATCTATTTGATGGTGTTGTCTTGAACATGAATAAGAATGTAAGTTTCTGTGTTTTTGCTTAAAAGATGTATTTGCTGCTAGTTCGTACGAACGGCTCTACATTCATATGACTAGGTAACGAAAATGAAAGTTACCTCTAAGTTACAGTTATTTTTGCGTTGCCTGATCAGATGACGCATAACCATTCGTTAGAATGTGATACAAGTTTTAGTGCTACCACGTTTGGTTGATGATTGGAACAAATGACTTCTAACTCTACCATACGTGATATTAACAAAGTTCTTATCGCATATCTAAGGATTACTATGGGTTGTGATGAATATGAGTAGCTTCGACGTGGGTCGTAATCGCCCGTAACTTGGATGGGTAAACTATTATGTTTGTAGGCATAACGGAATTCTGTTTTCAAGAAATTTAGGCTCTAATCTGATCATAACGTTACTTCCAGACACACGTAAAGTAGGACTGGGTTATGTAAGAAGGCTATGCAAGTGATGAGAGTGCTTGGGGTTCGTGTATTTAGCAAATACGGTTGTTTAATATAAAGTTACAATATGCTGATTAAGGCGATGATGATATTTTTTACCATTTAAGTTTTTTATAAACGGGTTATACGGTTTATCCAAGATCACAAGCATGCAAATGGATCTTCAAAAAGAATTCCCAAGAATACAAGGCTCCAAGTCTCAAGACGTCAAGAAGGATCCACAATTGAATGACCACCCCTTAGGGTGAGATTGTTAGCCGTGTATTTATTAAAGTGATGGTCATTAAATATTCCCGAGCCTTGTATAAGTAAATCGTAGTTTACGGGAATTTAGTTAAGCTAGTTGGGCCTAGTTGTCGGGCTCAAGCCCATTTGTTTATGATCCGGCCCAACACAAAGCCCACAAGAATAGTCCTCTCTTGTATCTATTTATAGCCCTCTCCAAGTGTGGAGAGGGTGTTGCTTCTCATTTTTCTTTCAATGTGCTAGTAACCATTTTCTTTGTTTTTTACTTTCTCTCTCTAAAATCTATTTTCCTTATTTTTGTGTTTGAGGTGATGAAATGATATCCTAACAGATTATGTTTTCTAGAAAACGTTACGCTTTAATGATTCTTTGGCAACCTCGGTAGTTATAATATTCTTTGCTGCTTTAACCACTTTTATGAGCACGTTGATTCTTCAAAATTAACAAGTGTTTTCCAGCACACTGGCGGGGCAACATTAAGTTATGCCTGTAGTCATGGCGAGTATTGTATTAGACCTTAACTAGGTAATGATGAATAAGAGTGTTTTAGACGATTCCCTGAGCCAACTGATCATTTGAAACTGAAAAATGTTGGTGCCTGAATTGGCGGGGCAGAATTAGGTTATGCTTGTAGCCACGACGTATCACATACAATGAAGAAACTATTGCGTTAGCGCATTGGTTATTATGCATCCATAATAGGTACCGTTGTTTAATATATAGCTATAATTTATTATACATTGTACTAATTGTTGTTAAAAACAAGTGGACGTTGCGGGTACCAGTAAAATGTCAACGAATCGCTAGATTCTGTTTGCTACTCATGGCTTGGCAGGCATAAGTTGATTGTGTTTACAGCCATTGCAGGTTAGATTTTGTTTATTATGGCTTTGTTGATCTTGAATTAATTTAACCGTGTCTTGGTGGAGCATCACTTGATTGTGTTTGCAGTTATAGCGGGTTTGATTATTGTTGAGCATCTAAAACATCGAATGAGATATTCCAATTGACCATCCTTGTATCCATGTCAGCAGTCCACATCACCAATTTCTAAATTAAAATTGGATAAGGATCCTCTCATGTTCATTTGAACATGAGAAGTAATGTTCTGCTTTATCTGATTGTACATTTGATTAAAATAATCAAATGCACAATCAGATAAAGCAAAACATTACCCCTCATGTTCATTTGAACATGAGAGGATCATTTTCCATTAAAATTATATCTCTTTGCGTGTTAGCTGCTAACTTGGATATGAGAATGATCTTTTGAATGTGAAAGCGGTTTTGGCATTATCACGCGTGTTTAAATACAGAAAATAGTTTCTGCTTTGTCATCCGTGATCATGGCAAAATCCTTGGCATATATTTACATGTTATATTATGCTTGCCAATGGCCTGTCTATAAGAGTTTGATGAAACGCGTACAAGCCTATGACATGACTTTTTAACCTATATGGCAGACTTACAAAAGCTCTTATCTCGATACATTTTAGATTCTATTTTTTGGATAACATTACATTCTTATAGTTCTTTTCCTATCTTGACAAGCAGAATATTGTTTGTTGCTATAAACACATGGTGTGCATTATATACTACCTTAACTAGGTAATGATGAATAAGAGTGCTTTAGACACTTCTCTGAACCAACTGATCATTTAAAACTAACAAATGTCAGTGCCCGAATTAGCAGGGCAACATCAAGTTTTGCTTGCAGCCACGGTGTGTCTTTTGGCACGGCAGCAACATAGTGTGTTTGTAGCCACGCCGGATTTAAATCCCCTTTATCTGGTCTGCCGCTTACTTATCATAGCAAAATTTTGATTTTCTTGAATATGTATGAATGAGATGGTAGTTGGTGGTAGAAAATATGATTGAAACGGGAAGTGGGTCAACGGGTGAAAGAGGGACAAATTAAAAGCGTGCAAGGATTGGTGGGTCTCACAGTGCGTTCGATTAAAGTTGTGATTGTTTGCGTCTTGGTGGGGCAAATTATTAGATTTGCAGCCATGGCAGATGTATCCTCTTTTTTTTATTGGCCACCAGTCTAAGCCTATTATGCAGGGTAGATGAAGTGGGAAAGCGACATAGCAAGTGAGGTAGATAGGAGATTTAAATGAATGAAGTGGTTGTAAGTGAAAGAAGATATGACTCATTGACAGGTACCATGGCGGGGCATCACTTCATTATGTTTGCAGCCATTGCGAGTTAAATTTTGTTTGCTAAGGCCTTGCTGATCTTTTGATTATTATGGTGGTTGAAACTGACATGTATCTTGACGTGGCCATGTGTTGAAAAATACCTTGATGAGGTTGTTTTATTCATCATGAAATACTATAGGAAGTTATTCGAGATTGTGGAAAATAACAAATTTTGTTGTTTTTCATGTTCTCGAATAACTGCCTAGAGTATTCACAGTTACTTGAAATTGGCATAAAACCTCTGTATGCTATGCTGTAATTGGTTACGGGTCATCAGATAAACCATCAGGTATTTCAAGGTATGTTTATGAGCCTTTCAATTTTTTCCTGCTACAGTATACGAACCAGGGTGAGTGTTATTTACACAACTTCCATGCATACCAATTGGTTTACATTGTTTGTTGTTGAAATTGTTGTACTCTACGGTTGTGACAACGGTCTGTGTTTGGATGCAAGATGGAGATAGGGGTTTATCACTGTCACGCGTGACGACGTTAAGAAGATGCCTTCTAATTAGGCACACGTGAGAGTAATAAAACCCTTATCATGTAGTTGGATCTTGCGCTGCGTTTACTTATCATTCGATCAAATCCTTGTTATACAGTTTCACTCACAAGGCGATGATGAATAGAAGTGGCTTCAGTGGAAGAAATTGAAGTCTGTTGCTTGGCTAGGCAATTGATGATGTATGCAGCCATGAAAGACATCAAATTTCTTAGAACCTTTGCCACTTATCTGAGCCTTTCAACTTTTTCCTGTTATAGTATACGAAGCAGCGTGAACGCTAATTACACAACTTATATGCATGTTGATTGATTTACGTTTGTTGTTATTGGCATTGCCTATTGCCTATGTTATATATGTTGTTAGGTTTGTTTTTATTGAATGCAGATTTACGAGAGTACCTGAATCTTGTTATGTTTGCGGTTTATATTATAGTGGCTGTCAAGAACAACAAGCATGGTTTCTTTTTTTTATGATTTGAAAATCTTATCCTTAAATCTATTGCAGTTGAAACAAACTTTTCACATTCTCTCGATATGTTCATTTAAAATGCTGATATAATTACCATTGAACCTAACAAAAGACCTTAATCGTAGATACAATGCGTTTTGACAAAGAAGGATGTGGAACCGAAGAGAACGTCGTGACAAAAAATTCGGTGCGCATTAATTTTTTGCCGCATCCTCTTTTGTTTCCCATCTTTCTTTGTGCATGCCCATCATATTACTGATCAACGCCTTTTATGGAAACTTTGTATATTATGGTAGTTAAAGTCCAACCGCAATAATTTTTTCCCTTATGCCTTCGCTAATCTTCAATTGCAGTCGCTTATATCTTGGAAGGCCATCGCTCCATTGTGTTTGCAGCCATTGCGGGTCAAATTCAGTTTCTAACAGCTTCGCTGCTTTATGATGTACAATGATTCTTGAGCAGCTTATCAGTGTCTAGAACATCAAGTGTGATACTCTACACGCAGATAAGCTGCTCAAGAATAAGAACGTCTAAAAGCAGGAAGACAATACAATTATAATGAAAATGTATACTCCACAGAACAAATTGTATTTGTTCATTTTTTTTAGTTATAACTCAATGGGATATTGATTATTTCTTAAACAACTTGTAGAACAACAATTAACTGCCGTTGCCAATTGCTGATTATCAACAATCGTCGTTCAAAGACAAAGTCGTCAACAAATTTGCACCGGATGAAGTACTGGAGAGAACACATTAATGCTGAGTTATTATGTATTAAGTAAAGACTACTACAAAATACATTTCATTCCAACCAACAATCAACAATGTCTATATTATTCTATTAAGCTAAACTTTTGAAGATTTGAAACTTTTACTTCTATGTTACACCGAATCATGAATCAATATAAACTGCAAACGTAAAACTTTGCGCTTCGCATGAAAGCGCGGGTCGAAAACCTTGTTTAGCTTAAATTGGAGTTTTTTTCTAATGTGAGTTTCATTCTTTCTTTTTCTTTTTCCAGTTATTGGGATAGTGTTTTGTTTCACTTAATGCTCTTCAAGCTCTTTAGTAGTAAAAGGTATTAGGGGATAAATAGGCCCAAGCCCGGTTTGTGGGTTTAGGGTATTATGGTTTTGCCATTATAAACAATGATCATTAATAAGATTATACATACGGGGGTTTTCATTGTCTAACATGGTATCAGAGCGGGTCTGATCCTCAGACCTAGGTGGCTACGTTGAGCCGCATCTCCTAAACCACCCCGTCAAACCCTAACCCTCTCCTCAATATACCACCTATCCCTAAAAAAACAAAACCCTTCTGCTGCTCCACTCACCTCCTGCCGTCACCAAGGCAATGGACAAGAACAAGAACAAGAACAAGAACAAAAATAAAAATAATAAAAATAATAAAGAAATTGATTCATGTGAAGTGGTTGATGAGTGTGATTCATAGGAAGACGATGTTGAGACGCGGAACACTATTGGAGATGTTTCATTTGAGTGGTATAAGGAAGAAAGCAAAGTTAAGAGGGTATTTGTGTGTTATTAAAAAAAGTTATAGTTGTTTTATTGTTTGTTTGTCAGTTGATGGTTCGTACGGCTTTGTTACCAGTCGACTAAAGTTGATCGTTGGTACCAGTCCCTAAAGTCGACCGTTGGTACGGTTGTGTTACTTGTCGACTTAGCCGACCGTTGGTACCAGTCAACTAAAGTCGACCGTTGGTACGGTTTTGTTACGAGTCGACTAAAGTTATACTTTTATTACGTTAATGTTTTGTTTTTCTATTTTCTAGTTTGCTACTTCAGTCCGAGCTTTCGCGATTTCGCCGCTCGGACTGCGGGGGAGTATTAGGGGATAAATAGGCCCAAGCCCGGTTTGTGGGATTAGGGTATTAGGGTTTTACCATTATAAATAATGGTCATTAATAAGATTATACCTACGGGGTTTTTCATTGTCTAACAAAAGGTACACATCTAGCGTGTTACACTTTTTCTGTTCTTGATTTTTTTTTCTATGTGATCATGATTTCTGACTTTTTGTCCGCCCAATTTACAAGGTTTAAGCTCACCGCCACAATTACTTAAACCGGATAAAGCTGTCCTTATTGAGAGGTTAACGTGACCACTTCAGGTTCATGTAAGTCGGGTTTTCATACCCAAGTTTGACTTGGTACACTTGTTATAAGCTCAGTTTAGAAAAATGCTTTCATGCACAATATATAAGTAATGGTACGTAGTTTGGTACACCATCGTATTCATCTACTTTCTTAATGAACTAGAAGATAAAACAAGAAATAAGAAATAAGACCATCCATTTTGAACCCACAACAAATGTTGATTATGACAATCAACTCCCTTAAGACACACTCATTCATATACGTTGTTATTCACATGGGTTTGTACCCTTGGTGATTTAACATTCAACACCACAAATTGCATGGACCATGTTTTCTATAAGTTCCTTCTCTATAGTATTTTGTCGATGCCTTTGACAATTGAATAAGATTGATGGCTTATTTGTCAATGAAAAGTTATCAATAAAACAGTTTATAGCAAAATAAGTTCTACAGTATTTCGTACGAGTTTTCGGTGTCAATCATGGAGACTTGATCGAACGTAAATTGCATATATCGTTGATCCAACATTATCAATCATGCCAAGTTGGTTATTCGCCCTCAAGAACCTGTCGTTCACGATTCATGTTTGTGATACTCCTTAGATTAATCATTTTTCACTCATTTTCTAAAGGGATAAACCTAACGTCATACGGATTTATATGTAAAATACAAGACGACACATCCATATGGCCATATATGGGGTAGAAACATTGGGGACGAGTGGACGAGCCGTATGCATTTTCATTTAAGATGATATATGAAACATTGGGGGCGGAAACAACTAATATCTGTAAAAGCAACCAATTATGGTTGGTTTTTTTTCCATATGAAACAAAAGTTTTGCAATTAGAGATTAATATTTTCAGAAAAATAGGATATGTGATATTAAAATGGGAAATTAAGATGTTTCGCATTCATGGATATGTCATAGGAACAGGAAGAGAATTGAATTGCTACACCCATTAAAAGTTTACAAAATTTTGGTCACACAATGACATGTCAAGTGAATATGGTAGGTGAAAAAGAAAAAAGAGAAAAAATCATATAAAATGATTGGTACAACTCACTTGATATATCATTGTGCGTGCAATGTTTTGTAAACTTTTAGTGGGTGTAGCATTTCTCAAACAGTAAATCTAATTGTATTTGGCTAGAGTGGTTGAATGATATCATATCCTCTTGTATGAATGTGTGACATTCTTGTTTCCTTGTAATCTTTTGCAAGCTACTTGCTACTTTTGTTAATAGTGTAGCCGTTTAAGAGAAAGAAAACACGATTGAGGGGATGAATCAGGGACGGAGCTGTGTGTTAGTTTGGGTTGGCCAAGGCCTACCCCAAAATTTTATTAATGACTATTAGTTCTATACTGTTAATGCGAATTTATCTACTAAATGATAATTTGGCCCACCCAAATTCAAAAACCAATAAAAGCTTAGGGGACGTTTGGTAGGAGTGAATGGAATCAAGAGAAATGGAATGAGAATGCATACTCTTGTTTGTGTGCGTCGAGAATGAAAATGATTATAAAAAGTGAAGAAAGCTAAAAATGAAGGAACAAAAGCCAAGTCATTCTCTGCTTTATTCTTGGTTAAAATCAATGAGTCACGTTAGTTTAAAAAAGATATGACCATGTGCATGGCACATGCCATCAAAACTTAAGAGAAAAACAATATCCAAAGAACATATTCTCTCGTGCTTCATGTCATCTTCATATAACCTGCTTAGTTTATTTATGAATCCTATTTTTAATTCTTAAAATAAAATTTTATTTAGTTTTTGAAATCTGGTACGATGGTTACTTCAAATCCTCATTTTGTGGTGTCAAAATTATGTGTAGACAAAGTGTTCGATCATTTGCTAAAGAGGGAATAACAACTTGTATTGCAACAACAAATCACTAGATATGCTAAAACTTTGAGATTGGTTGTAACTGTTGTAAAATTGTGCAAAAACGTAAAAAGAAACAAACTACTGTACATTTTTTCTGATAATGCTTCTTAAATTTCCACCATTGTGTACATATGTTTTCAAACTGTCATGTTTTTGTATATGTACTGTATGTACTTCTCGTGTTATTGTTAAGTAGCTCATTGCCTTCTTGACTAATATATGCATTATAAACTATTCACATGGTGAAGTTTGGAAATATATGATTTCATTCTTAGTTGTACCAAACCAAAGAATGAATTCTCTCATCGATTCTAACACTTTATTTCTTATTTTTCCCAAACAGTGGAATCTTTTCTCTTGTATCAAAGTGATTCTTTTTCTTTATCATTCCATTCTACACTCTATTTCCATTCTCTACGATTCATGTGTACCAAACGTCCCCTTATAGTCTAATACTATAGTTGAGATATGAAAGTTTGGTGGCATGATTCGTGTGTCACACTCTCATATTTATTAACCATTCATTAAATAAGATTTTAAATGTTTATTATATTAAGTATTGTCAATATTTTGTCTTTCATATGTATGTAAAAGCAAAACAAATTAATATAAATGTTTATATTTCTTCATCTTTAGTCTATTTTTAAGATTGAATATCATCTTTTATCATTCATTTTAGGTTTGTTCATTTGAAATTTTTGCTTGTACGTAAAATAATTTGTTTGAAGATAGACGAATCATATTGATTTTCTAGTTATTAACTTAATTACTGTTACTTTTGGAATAATATTGAAAATTTTACTCGTACGTATTAATTTGTTTGAAGCGTGGATGTCATCTTGTGTAGGAGCCATGTGTTCGAAAAAATTAGAACTCGAATATAGTTACGACACTCTCTTAGTTAAATCCTAATTTGATTTTCGGCCCACCCACATGTTAAATCCTGGCTTCGTCACTAGGATGAATTATAAGTCTTTAAAAGATCCTAATTATATTATGGATCTTTTTGGGTAAAGGGTTTTACCTCGAAAAATATATGAACATTAAAAAATACGTACAAAGAAATATGGTTGCGTTTGCGTACAGTATTAACCTAAATGCTCTAAGCGTGAAAACTAAACAAACTACGTTTGATATGCAAAACCTTTAACAACCTTATGTAATTTCTTCAACATACTACTGTATAAAACAAAAGAAAACCCCATGTAGGTGTCCCAATATGTTCGTGTATATTGCCGCTAGGCCCAGGCAGCACGACCCTTAGACTAAAGATACAGGTGACATCCGAAAAGGGTCTCCCGGCCAAGACGTGGCACATTAAAGGATAAGTACATAAAAACATCAGGAAAGACCAACACGCCCTATTGATCGGGTAACCCCCTAATATCCTTCGGTTTATAGCAACACTCAGGCATGCGCTGTCAACCTGAGATTTAAGGGATCTTTTTCCCCACGTGGATAGGCCTCCTGACAAAGGTATGAGGTAGTTCGGCGCTACCATCCTTTAGGTGTCAGGAACAGTAACTCTTAACAGTGCTTGGGGTAGTATAAATACCCGAAGCTCATTCAATGCAATCCATCTACTTCACACACGCATTTACTCTACTTAAACATATGGCCTCCTAACTTGGTCCTGGGGTCAAACCTGGGGCGAGGCTAACGTGTGTTCCTTTTGTATACAGGCTTGTTGAGGATTCAAGAATCAGCCTTAGAGGGACGTCTCTCCACCTAACGGATCTTTAACTCAACAAATTGGCGCCATCCATGGGACCATGTCACACCCCCAAACGGGGCCTAGTCGGAAACACGTGTCCGTGGGCGTGACGTCATATTACACATCACACAAGATACAAAGAACGGCCTCTAAGGGTACGTTTAAAATCCAACATCGTTGTTTTAATTAAAATAGTTAAAGTTTTACATAGCCCAACGATAATATGCGAAAGTGAATAAAAGGTTTTAAAGTTTGACAACGATGTTAACATAGATAATAGTAATAATTCTTGAAAATTGGTCCAATGCAAGGCAACACCATAAAGCAAGCAAAGACATCCATAGCTAAGCACCTGAGAAAAACATGCTAAAACGGTCAACATAAAGTTGAGTGAATTCATAGGTTTAAATTTAATATTAAAGGTGGACCACAAGTTCACAGTACGCACGTGACAGTTATAGGAGATACAACTTCACATAAAAAGCATTTACGTTTGCACTAAGCTCATGACACCGAAGCTCAATTTAAAAGGAAGCATTTTATATGCCAAATAGTATTCCTCGCCCTAAAGGTATCTGACCAGGATCACCTATTAACATTCCGACATGGTATATATCCGTTTGTTCGGACCTCCGAAACTAGTAAGCGCTACTTACCCGGATAGGGATAATTAGTCCCAATAGATCTATTTACAACATTCACGCTTACTTAACCAGTACGGTCGGTTAAGCAATTGACGGTTCATGATAATTCGGGCATTAGTGGTCTATTCGCTACTTAGGCAACACGTAATCAGGAAAAGAAAACGTAAAGTAACTGTGTCCATAGTTTAAAAACAAGCAATGTTTCTCACCCCAAAAATAGTAAAGTAAAAGTAGTAAAACATGGGGCTATGAACTCACCTTAGCAAAAATGGGCAAATGATAATCACGCAAGTAAAAGATGATATAGAAATCTAGTCGCGACCTAGAATAATAACGCTTCTTAGAAACACAGAATGTATGCCAAGAATTGCACAATATGTTCATCACCAAAAGACACCCATGTGTGTTTGCTTTAGTTTGATTATCAAATCATGACGAAATAAAATCATATAGTTTTTCGTTAAGTTTTGCCGTTTAACCAAAAAATTGTACTATCTTTAGAAAGTTTCTATTTTAGGAAAGTTTTTAGTTTCAAAACGTTAATACCGTCCCCTATATTTATTAAGGTTCCATATTTTTAAAACGCACTAACTAGCCTTAATCGCTTAACTTTTATGTCTGTTTCGCTAAATTTTTACCAAACTTACTATTTTTAGTAACTTTCTCGCTTTTCCTAAAATATGTTAAAGACTTCTTTAAATGATACTAATCAGTAAGTATGTGTTATTATATGTTTCGCGAGTGTTTAGAAAGTCCAAAAATGTCCGAAAACTCATTTTACTATTCACATCAGCACACTATTCATCTGGTTTTGGCGAAAAATGTTTCAAGTTTCATTTGGCTATAACTTGAACGCTTTAAATCCAATTTTAATGTGCGATATATGAAAAACTATCTGTTCGAAATGAGCTCTCTAAAAACTACATTTATGCCTAATGAAAACATTTTTAGGTCGCTCAAAACCTCAAAACAAATTTGGGACAGCAAGCACTTTTTACCAAAAACGCAACCAAAATCCACCCAAACTTCACAATAATGCCTAATCTAGCCTAATCTCCATTCACAACTAATCCATAACAAAACCACACCTAAACCTAACCTAATCCCTTCATTTCTATTATTGCAACTCTCATTCAACTCTCATCTCACCAAGAACATAATATTTAACTAGTGAAAATAAGGTAACATCATTATTTATAAAATCTTGTTTTGTAATCTTTTAAAAATTAAAACACAACATATGGATGTATGGATCTTGAACATATAAGAAGAACATAAGTAAACCACAAAGAAAGATTCAAGACACTTACAAGAATGAAAAACAAGTAGAGAAATCACAAGATCTATACCCCAAAATAATAGATCTATAAAACCCAACAACAAATCTTGAAACCCTAACTTAGATCGTGAAGAAAAACATTTATACCAAAGAACCAATACTTCAAAACTCCTTAGGTGTTCTTAGAAATGAACCTAGAATGCTTGGATTACGCAAGAAATCAAAAATATGAAAACCCTAAAAGGGGTGTATGCTTGTCGTGAGCTAGGGAGCAAAAGGAAGGGAAGAGAGAAATTTTTGAAGACTATGTGAAAGAATGAAACCCTAAAGTGTGAAATGCTTAGTATTTATAGGACAAGAGGGGGTCTAGGGTTTCATGGTTTATTGCTACAAGTGACCAACACACACCAAAGGTGTGTGCACACCTTTGCTCGGCCAAAACCAAGCCACAAGGACCATGGGTTTAAATTTTTGGATCATGGTTCATTATTCAAGCATATAAGTTAGTCAATCTTGGTCAAATGGTGTACATGTGATCAAACATCACATGCATAAGTCAAATGGTGATATTTGTGCATGAATGGGACATACTCATATGTCATTTTCACCTCTTACATGCACACATGCATGAGTTTTTCAAAATAAGATGCCATTTATTTAATTTCAATACTCATGATTTATTTGGTTTGGGGTTTAGGCGTCCAATATACAACAAGGGAAGAGGGTGAACGAAATTTTTGACTCAAGAATACGAGATGGACGATAACTAAAGTTTACACGAAAAGATTTCGAGTTTTTGGGGTTCCGTTAGGTCAAAAACGCGAAAAACGCAATTTAAACGTTAAAGCGTAAAAAAATAAATAGCGGGAGTGATCGTAAAATATGAAACACGTAGAAAAGATAAAATAACTCATATAGTATCTAAACTAATCAAAATCCAAAGTCGGAACGCGTCTGATGACGTTTTTCAAATTTACGCGGGTTAACTTCCCGGTAAACTGCCGGATTCAAACGTAACGTATAAAAGTCAAAAATAATTGTCGAAAAAGTTTAAAAATATTGACCTGAAATTTTCGGGGTGTGACATATCTCCAGTAGAGTAGATTAATATTTAGCTTAATAGCAAAAACCAAACCAACCTCTCTAATATATGATTTTACTTGCTTTCATAAAATATAAAAACACAAAAATAATCTTCTTTCAACCCTTAGAATTCTGTTAGACAGTGATCAAGCCTTTCCAACCTAATCCTCGAGTGAACGATAACAACCCCCCGAGTCTTGCCTATACTTCTACTACAACGATTAGGTGCTCTGCCTAGGGAGTTGTAAAACTTCGTGTAAAAGTCTAACGACGATCGCACATCAAGTTTTTAGCGCCGCCACCTGGGGAATAGTTAGGTATTGATCATAGTTTAACTTAGTTCTACTTACTTTAATACTTTCAAGTAAGATTTAATTTCCGCATATTAGCTTTCTTGTAGTCTATCTCTTCTTTGTGTGTTTGTTCGTAATTCCCATTGACTATTCCATTCTTCATCTTGGAGAATGCGAATCCATCATCGACCTTAGGATCCTCTCCTCAGGAACCACCTGTCACTACTCGCGGCTAAGTTTACGGCCCGAATAAATAAGCTTTTATAAATGAGGCAAACCATTGATTCTCTTATCTTCAAAACCATGAACGAATTAACCAACCAATCTTCTGACTCCAAAATCTTCTGCCCTAAAGAAAGAATGAAGGAACTTGAATTAAGAATGTTGGGATTAAAAGACTTCTTGATGATCTTAGAGTTACTGCTGCTCAAGTGCGTGTTACTACTGCTAGCACAAAGATAATGAAAAATATGCTAAGTAGTTAGTACTGCTAGTTCATAGTTACTACTGCTAGTGTAACTTAGTTACTACTGCTAGTGTAACTTAGTACTGCTAGTATATGTTAGTACTGCTAGAGTAAAGTTAGTACTGCTTGTGAAGATTGAAGAAAATATTCTAAGTAGTTAATGCTGCTTGTACATAGTTAATGCTGCTGGTGTATAAGTTACTACTGCTAGTGTTCAGAGTTAATGCTGCTAGTACAAAGTTACAACTGCTGAAAGATTAAGACCGCTGAAAGAGTTTCTACTGTCAAGGGATGGATAAAGACTGCTCAGAGAAAAGATAAAGATTGCTTATGTGATATGTATGAGATATTTTTGTAAAAGATACGTATAAGTTATTTGTTTAGAAGATCATGATAACTTAGGAAAATATTGTAAGCCGGTTAGGACTCCTTGGTGTATAAAAGGAGGTCCTAGGGTATAGAGTTCTATGTATCAAAAACGAGTCATTCATAGAGTTGTTCATAGCTTCAAGGTTTTGTAACCCTAATACTAGTTAGAGTATTCGTATTAATATATTGAAGCTTTTGTTTGTTAATCTGTGTGTTCATTAGAATTACTGTTTCATTGAAGAATTCTTCTTATATTAAAGATTAGATTCCGCATAATCTTTAGTATTATCAAACAAAGTTTCTATCATAGTTGTGTAGGATTTATCTTGCATAACTAAACCTTACACAAGCTAAGGAATTCAAGATCCATTGAAGTGGGATCAACAAGTGGTATCAGAGCTTGTTGCTTTGAGAAACTTTGCTAAGAAGACATGGATCAAGACTCAGTACATATGGTGGCTGCATCAAAAGTGCCTATGCTCAAACCAGGTGAGTATGAGCTTTGGAGGATGAGGATGGAATAGTACATCCAGATGGTTGATTATTCTCTATGGGAAGTCATAGAGAATGGTAATGCACCTCTAATAACAAAACTTGTTGAAGGTGTTGAGACTATAATTGCTCCTGCAACTGCTAAAGAAAAGGCACAAAGGAGGTTAGAGTTGAAGGCAAGAAGCACTTTATTGATGGGCATCCCTAATGAACATCAATTAAAGTTTAACTCCATCAAAGATGCCAAGTCATTGCTGCAGGCTGTTGAGAAGAGGTTTGGAGGGAATGCTGCTACTAAAAAGACTCAGAGGAATCTTCTAAAGTAGCAGTATGAAAATTTTACTGCATCTAGCTCAAAGGTGTTAGATCAAACCTTTGATAGACTTCAAAAGCTTATTAGTCAGTTGGAGATTCATGGTGAAACTATCTTACAAGAAGATGTGAATCAAAAGTTCTTAAGAAGTCTGTCACCAGAATGGAACACACATACCATTATGTAGAGGAACAAGCCTGAGATAGATACATTAGGCTTGGATAATCTTTACAACAACCTGAAGATCTATGAACCAGAAGTCAAAGGGACATCAAGCTCAAGTACAAACACACAAAACGTAGCCTTTGTGTCCTCAAACAGCACCAACAGTACAAATGGAGCAGTTAATACTGCTCTTGGTGCCACAACTACTAGCACTAAAGCTACTGCTGTTAACTCAACAATAATTAACAACTTGAGTGATGCTGTCATCTGTGCTTTCTTTGCAAGTCAACCAAATAGTCCATAACTTGACAATGAGGACTTGCAACAAATTCATCCTGATGATTTAGAAGAGATGGATTTAAGGTGGCAGATGGCTATGCTAATAATGAGGGCAAGAAGATTCTTAAAGAACACTGGAAGGAAGTTTTATGTAAATGGTACTGATTCGTAGTTTTATACACGTAAAATATAATATAAAATAATATAATCCCGAGAGTAATTAAGAAAGTTACCAAGTTACCTTGATAAAATTCACTCTCAAAAATATATATAATATAATATAAAATAATATAATCCCGAGAGTAATTAAGAAAGTTACCAAGTTACCTTGATAAAATTCACTCTCAAAAATATATATATAAAATAATATATAATACGTATTTAGGGTCATTGTACATCGTTAAAAATTCCACTATTTATTTTTAGTATTGAACTCGTTTGCTTTTAAATGAATATCAGTATAAGTTAGATGCGTACGCTAAAATGAATCGTTCAATGTAAAACGAGCATCAATTAATTAAATGTTTACAACAAGCCAAGTGTTTAGATAAATATAAGAGGATACTTATTACCATATACAATAATTTAAATATTTATACGTAAAGATGTAAACGTTTCGCGATAAAATACGTTTAAACATACCCCAAACCACCAAAAAATTTCTACGCTTCAACAAATACCTATTTTTATACCTCAAATACCAAATTTATATACAAATGAACCCCAGTTACACACAAGCTTAATTTTACACGTACAAAACTACCACTAAAACCTATACTTTCCTAAAGTTTACACGATTATATACTTTAAAGCTACAACTTGTAACTTCAATATTATACTAGATATTTTGCAAGATATAAAAAATCAACCATGTACTCCGTCCATCCCCTTGAATACATGGGATGCTTCCCATAATAGGGAACCATGAGCTCACAACTCAGCAACTTGTATCTTATACAACATAAGATCATTAAACCTTAAAGACTTTCAACTATCTTGACCATAAGACTTACATGTGTTACTCCTTATGTCTTATGACTTGTACAACTAATCTTTGAATAATATATTTAATATATAGAGGTGGCAACAAGTTCGAACACATACACACTTCATTCCTTAAGGTGAAAACAACATATCCTCTCCTTTTTCTCTCTTATATGCCACTTCCAAACACCACCACCATAAATAATTTATAAAGAATTCATTTACCACTTATACAAGCATTCCTACAACATATCTATGGTATCCTAAGGTGTTTAGAAGGTTTGTTTTAGAGTTTGCAAGTGTTAAAGCAAGAAGGTTCAAGATTAGGGTTTACTTTGATCTAGGGTTTCTTTTGTATTGGAAGCTTGGGTTAAATAGCTAAGCAAGGGTTTAGATCATACTGTTTATCATTTATACAAATTTAATTTATCTAAAAACCTTAATCACATTACATTCTTATTTATGTGTATATAATGGTTATATAGTTAATCACCATTTAAGAAACATAATGAGATGAAAAATGGTTTTTATTCTTGGTTATGGTTTTGGTAAACTTTGTCATGTGATATATTAATGTTATGATCATATTATAAAGCAAGTATATACACTATATGAGTGTTGGTTAAATTATATAAAGTATATATAAGTAAATGGTATAAAAAGTTACTTATTAAAGGTTATGAACATATGAGCATGTAGAATTATGGATCTTGTGATTCTTGGACATATTGTGGACTTATACACTAGAGGACTATAAATATATACAAGGTTGTGTATTGATCACATTAGAGGACTTGTAACAATGTGACTAAACCAAAAAGTTACAAAAACAAGTTTAAAACACATTTTAACAAAAACCTCAAATGTTTATGTTTTAATTCGAAAAATAACCTATTCATTTTATATTTTTATAAAATACTACATCTCATGAGGATTCCAAAAAGGTAAGAAATTCGAAAAATCGAGTTATAACGAAGGAGATACGTAATTTACAATATTTAGTTATAAAAAGTGTTTTATAAAAGAAGTTTTATAAAAACTTAATACAATTCACTTATGATATATACAAATGGTTATTTTTCTCAGATAGTACATATTTTTAGGATTCGAAAACATTAAGAATCGTAATTTTTTGATTAGTAACGAAGGAGTTATGGATTTTTCATATTTACGACAATAAATACTTTTATAAAACTAATTTAATAAAAGTTACTATTCATATCAGATATATTTATTTTGAAAACATCATTAATTAAATAGAACTATTAATTATGAAGACGTGCTCGAAAGAATCACTAAAAACAAAGTTAAAACGAATAAAATACAACGTTTACGAGTTTACGACGACTAATTTTATAAATGTATATGAACAGTAAAAAGTACTGTTCACCAGAGGACTAAAAATATGAAAATGTAATATTTTGATACATCATCGTAATACGAAAGCGTGGACATAAGAAACGTAAGAAACGAACTTAAAACGATAAAGTTACGCCGTTTTTACTAAAGAGATATTTATAAACGTTTTTTACTTTATAAATATGATTTCACTAAAACGATTAGATGGTGATGTAGCTATATAGAATTATATATGGTATTAGTTAATCAAAGTGCTTAGTACTTATACGGCCTATAATCAATTAGGTTGCGTTCGGGCGTAATTATGACGCATTTTCACGCATTTGATTTGCGTTGTTAACTCATCCACTCTATGTGAGTTCATAGCCCCACGTTTTACATTTATAATGATTTTCAAGTTTTGGGATGAGAAACATATGCATGTTTTACAATTAGATGCAAGTGGATATTTTTACATTATGATTACGTGTTTGCCTAAGTAGCGATAACCCTCTGAGCCCATTATCATGAACTGTCAATTACTTGTTGTGAGCACGAATGTTATAAATAGATCTATTTAGGTATTGACATCCCCGTTCCGGTGTGAGTCATTCTCACGTGTGTCGGTTGCCGGACACGAAACGTGCATACCATGTCATGACATAGGATGTTGCGGGTTAGAAACCATCATCACTGGCAAAGGTTGGCAATTTACATTGCAATTCATACATGTCGAGCTCGATGGTCCCATGAGCTTAGAAAACGTAATCAAATTTAGCTGATTGCAATTTGCATTATCATAGCTAAATCTTGCGGTCCCTACATTTATAATTTTACAAACCAAATGCCTTCACCAACAATATTGTTGATGTTTTAAACATGTTTACGCAGGAGTATCATTAATGTACAAACAAGGGATACATATGTGGTCGATATGTTTGGAAGTCAAGCCTTACAGATTTTGTTTGCATTACATTTTGGTATATATCAGTTTATGGACTAAAAGTCTTTATATTTTTGAAACAATGAACAAGTGGAAGTTTACGTGACGTTGAGTAACAACAATTTGTTAAATCCAATGTATCAGATTTTTAAAACGACTTTAAAATGGTACGTCATCTATATATATCTTGTGCTATTGATGCTAAAAAGTTACCCCCCCCACCCATATTCCGCAGCGACTCCAATAAAGGTGTTACGGATAAGTAACAAGAGCCAAGGTTATTAGAGAACCAGTCGAAAGTATTTTTGCTGGACAATAACCGATATTCAAACATTTCATTCATACAGAAAGGATTTTTTCACAAGGAACATACAAACACTAGATTGTTGCATTAGATGGTAATAGGCTACGATGCATTCATGATTGATATACATGTACTAAAATACAGGTATATTACTATAAGAAGTCTTATATTAAACTTAATATAACTACATTTGATTTTTAGATATTAGTCATGTCCAATTCAGAGGATTCCTACCAGTTACTTACACGGAGGTTATCTAGTCCGTTTGAGGGATCTGTCAGACATAGATCTCTGGGAGTCTTTGGACTGCCCATGATGCCAATTACCCTTATGCTTACGGGTGGCCGATTTAGGTCCCACCAATCACGATTACGTGCCTGTGCCTATGAGTAGCCAGAGCATGCACCACTTGCACCAGAAATTTTAGAATGCATAAGCCTTATATCCAAGGAAGTTTATGCCACCATAGATGATGTGTTTTCCGCAGAGGGCAGCCACGCCAACAGTTGGTCTCCACCTACTATCGACTTGCCAGGATACATTACAGACTCTAATCCAGAGTATCCTGAGGAGGACCCCGCTGATTATCCTTCCGACAAAATAGACAATGACGATGATGATGATGACGAGGATGATGATTGAGAGTTGAGTGAGGACGATATGAGGGAGGAGAGGAGTAGATAACCTAGCTCCGCCGACTCTGCCCACCATATTTATACCGTGTTACTGCTAGGATGTCTATCCGAGAGCAGCCACCTACACCATTTTGGTCTGAGGCAGAGATTGCCAAACTTCTTGACATGCCATCACCTCCACCATCACCACTCTATCTATGGTCATCACCACTACCCCAGATACCATCACCACTACCTCAGATACTATCACCACCTTTACTTGTATCATTTCTACCACTACCTACTAGCCCTACTTATCCTTTGGGATATAGAGCCGCTATGATCCGGCTGAGAGCCTAGAACACAATCTACTTCCCATCCATACCCATCAAGTATACCACCAACATGTCAAACCACCACACCTACCTAACCCTATACCAACACTAAACACCGCCTTTAGCATTTAACCACTACTACTTAAGATTAGGTGATTTTCGAGGTTACATACCGCCTTCGGAAGAGGTATATTGTATAAGCCTCAATGACAGAGATAGAGGACGTGATGAGTTCAAATGCCCACATGCTAGACCTTACTAATAGTGGTTATAAGGGCTGGATTAGGTTTTGTTGCCACTTTAAGCATATGATATCATACGATACCCTGAGAGAGATGTTTGATTAAGGGATTACAGATACTATGGGATGAGAAAGGCAAGTGGCGTGCCAGGGCAACCAGCGAATAAGACACGAGATGGTACGACGGATGACAGACTTTGTCACGACTGTCAGACAAGATACGAATGATATAATATGGGATGACTTGGATGATGCACAGGAAACATTATAATTGAATGAGCGGAGACTCAACAAGTGTTTAAGAGATAGACGTGATCATGCCGTGTACTGCTAGAATGATGAGACCAAAACTAGACTTTCAGTGAGGCTTGGGTAAGAGAATGATGCTAGATGGACAAGTCCAATCTAGGTGAAGGCATTGAGGACAACTTTATTGGCTATAGCAACCAAGATTAGTAAGTTACGGGCAGTTAGACGCGCATAGACAAACAGCACACTTGGAGACATTGACACTGATGAGGACACTGCAAACACAGGTGACAGCTCTCCAGAGTCAGCAGGGACCCGCTAGCGGTCTAGCACAGCCTGAGATACCGAAGGAGGCCGGTAGTAGCTCTTAGATTTGTTATGTTGTAGCCATATTGTTTAGCCTACTAAGTATTACGGGTTAACTCCCGGCTAGTAAGGCTTTAAGTTGTTTATATTTCCTTTTGTAACCTAATGGTAAGTGATCATTTTGTAAACCGAAATCGAGTTCATGTATGTTTCCAGATTAGATATGGAAAGAATGTATTATGTCATGTCTGTAATCGAATTTTTTATAAATGAATGTCGATTCATTGTTAATTTTAATTCAGTTATACATTTCACTGTATGAGAAGTTATCACACTTTAATTTATTTAGTATATTCATAGTGCAAGTGTTATGATTTTATTAAATCTAACGGTATTATATTTTTCTTGTGAATTCAAGAAAAATACGCACCAAAAGAACCACTAGGGCCAACCCCGCCGCTACCACTGCCACCACCTCTGTTATTAATGCCCAACTTAAGGCAATGATCAACCAAGGTGTTACTGATGCTTTAGCAGCACGTGATGCTGACAGAAACATGAATGGCGATGACAGCCATAATTCGGGAATAGGTGTTAAAAGGACAGAACGAGTTGCTAGAGAGTGCACTTACCCAGACTTCATGAAGTGCCAACCTCTAAATTTTAAGGGCACAGAAGGAGTTGTCGAATTTATTCAATGGTTTGAGAAATGGAAGTGTTTCGTTATAAGGCAATTGCTCATTTGAAAACCAAATCAAGTTTCCACTTGTACCTTCTTGTAGTGCTCTAACGAGGTGGAATTCCCACGATATGGACCTGATGGTCATGATGTATGCAATATCTACTGACTTGGACATACCTAAAAAAGAAGATGACTGACAAGTACTACCCGAGGGGCGAGATTAAGAAGCTCGAAGGCGAGATGTGGAATTTGAAAGTGAAAGGTGTAGGTCCTTGGTTTAGGATCTATACAGCGTTTATAAGACGATAGCTAACTTGAATAAATCCAAATCAACTATGTGAGAGACACTGACTATGAGTATCAAGTGTTAATGCGGAATCTTAACACAAGAATTAAAAGAAACAATAATACTAATTTGCTATTAAGCTCTAATGCTTCTATTGATATTTCAATCACGTACATAACATTGTGCCTTAGGGTTCCTTTTATACACCAAGGAAACCCTAATGGGCTTTACAAACGTGTGAAAAGATAATACATATCTTTTCCTAAGATATCTCTAAGATACCTATTACTATTCTGTTACATAAACAGACTTAACTAAATATGACCAGTACTAACTATAGTACTGCTACTCTACCAGTACTAACTTTAGTACTGCCAGACTTAACTAAAGTAACTGCCAGAATTTTTATACACTTAGTACTGTCAAACTAACTAAAACTCCAGACATTAACAGATAACAACCATATAAGTCCTTTCGATAATCAATTCCCAACAATCCTCCCCCTAACTTGATCTTCACATGAGACCTTCAAGTTTCCTTCACTATACTCTTGATCTTCACTTTAAACTATTTGATCTTCCTGAGGATGTTGTAAATAGAATTCTTTGAATTACTCTTGATCTGCAATACTTCAAATCATCTCTTTTTGATATTTGCAGCAACTATTCTTTAAATTTCTTCAGCAATCCGTCATATCAGCAACATTGACTACATGTACATCAAATCATATAGTTTCATTCTATCTCCTCACTTCCAGGTGTGTTAACTCCTGTGCGAGGTAAAATCATTGAAACTATTAAATGATTGAAATGTCCCTCATACAGTAGGCCATTATCTCTAGAGTGTCCAGACCTTTGGCCACCATAAAGGTCATTTTCCCAAGGTTGACTGAAAACCATTTCAACTCTCAGTACATAAAACATAGGTGAGTTGAATACCATATGTTTTTGCAAAACAATTACAGCCATAAACTATTTGATATGCCTATACGCAGTACCGTTTGCTCAGGCTAGCAATCCTTTGGCACCTAGAAAAGGTAAATTCCATGTGGATATGATGATCCATGTCAACATCTTGTACATGAAAACTTGGTGAGTTTGTCATACATGCTACTTAGGTAAAAGTGTCGAACCATCTAAATATGGAGTTTTTCAATTTGTCATTACCATAAGCCATAATCTTATGGACTATTATATGGATTTTCCACAGCCTTACCACAAACCATAAACTTGTGGGCCTAGCAACTCTTTACTGTTAACTGAAAACCATTTCAACTCTCAGTACATGAAACATTGGTGAGTTGAGTACCATATGGTTTTTGGCAAACCATTACAGCCATAAACGGATTTGATATGCCTTTACCAAGAGCCGTTTGCTCCTGGACTAGCCAGTCCTTATGTTTGTTAGACATGGTGGACTGATAACCATTTGTTGTGTTAGTGCATAGCACCTCCACTAAGTGTTGTTCTCCTCATCTCCATTACTTCCTAATGCCAGCTTGCTTCTCCATCCATTTCAACAGTTTGTAGCAATCCTTATCTGGTTTTCCTCCTTGAAGTTTGTTATCTAGCATAGCTTTGCATACCTCAGTAGATAAAGGATATTTTCTTTCAATTAGCATATATATATATATATCAATTGACTCCAAGTTCAAACAGTGTACTCTGCAAGTATCATAATATCTCCAACTTATGATTCTTTGTTGACCTAATAAACTTCAAATAGGATCTATACTAAGGGGTTCCTCAAACATATTCTTTAAATATCCCCAAAGTACATTCTCAAGCTCATTCTCTGGTCCATTCACACCATATCTATTCATGACAATCCTATATAATTCAGTAAGATCATCCCTAGTTATATCCTTCAGCATAGCTCCAAAATTTATGTATACTATATCAGTTCCATCTTCCCTAACAATTTGGTACACACCTCTCTCTCCTTGCTTGATGATCTTATAAGTAGCTATACTTAGGGGTTTCATAGCC